>PVKV010008491.1:0-87514 GCA_004027835.1 Alouatta palliata | reverse complement strand
AAAAAAAAAAAAAAAAAAAAAAAAAAAAAAAAAAAAAAAAAAAAAAAAAAAAAAAAAAAAAAAAAAAAAAAAAAAAAAAAAAAAAAAAAAAAAAAAAAAAAAAAAAAAAAAAAAAAAAAAAAAAAAAAAAAAAAAAAAAAAAAAAAAAAAAAAAAAAAAAAAAAAAAAAAAAAAAAAAAAAAAAAAAAAAAAAGTCAAAACCCATCAGTGTGCTGTGTCCAGGAAACCCATCTCACATGTAAGGACACACATAGGCTCAAAATAAAGGGATGGAGGAAGATTTACCAAGCAAACAGAGAGAAAAAAAAAACAAAAAAACAAAAAAACAAAACAAAACAAAAAAACCTGGGAGTTGCAATCCTAGTCTCTGATAAAATAGACTTTAAACAAATAAAGATCAAAAGAGACAAAGAAGGGCATTACATAATGGTAAAAGGATCAATGCAACATGAAGAGCTAACCATCCTAAATATACACACACCCAATACAGGAGCATCCACATACATAAAGCAAGTTCTTGATGACCTACAAAGAAACTTAGACTCCCACACAATAATGGTGGGTGACTTTAACACTTCACTGTCAATATTAGATCAACGAGACAGAAAATTAACAAGGATATCCAGGACTTGAACTCAGATCTGAACCAAGCAAATATAATAGACATCTACAGAATTCTCCATACCAAATACACAGAATATACATTCTTCTCAGCACCACATCACACCTACTACAAAACTGACCACAGAATTGGAAGTAAATCACTCCTCAGCAAATGCAAAAGAACAGAAATCATAACAGTCTCTCAGACCACAGTGCAATCAAATTAGATTTCAGGATTCAGAAACTCGCTCAGAACCACACAACTTCATGGAAACTGAACAACTGGCTCTTGAATGTTGACTGGATAAACAATGAAATAAAGACAGAAATAAACATGTTCTTTGAAACCAACAAGAAAAAGACACAAAGTACCAGAACCTCTGGTATATATTTAAAGCAGTGTCTAGAGGAAAATTTATAGCAATAAATGCCCACATGAAAAGCAAGGAAAGATCCGAAATTGACACCCTATCATCAAAATTGAAAGAGACAGAGAAGCAAAATTTAAAAAAAAAGACTCAAAAGCTAGCAGAAGACAAGAAATAACTAAGACCGGAGCAGAACTGAAGGAGACAGAGACACAAAAATCCCTTCAAAAAATCAATAAATCCAGGAGCTGGTTCTTTGAAAAGATCAACAAAATAGACTGCTAGCCAGATTAATAAAAAAGAAAAGAGAGAAGAATCAAATAGATGCAATAAAAAACGATAACTTTATCACCACAGATTCCACAGAAATACAAACTGTCATCAGAGATTACTACAAACAACTCTATGCACATAAAACAGTAAACCTGGAAGAAATGGATAAATTCCTGGACACTTGCACCCTCCCAAGCCTAAACCAGGAAGAAGCTGAAACCCTGAATACACCAATAACAAGGGCTGAAGTTGAGGCAGCAATTAATAGCCTGCCAACAAAAAAAAAGCCCAGGTCCAAATGAGTTCACAGACAAATTCTACCAGACATACAAAGAGGAGCTGGTACCACGCCTTCTGAAACTATTTCAAACAATCCAAAAAGAGGGAATCTTTCCCAAATCATTTTATGAGACCAACATTATCCTGATACCAAAACCTGGCAGAGACTCAACAAAACAAGAAAACTTCAGGCCAATATCCATGATGAAGACAGAGGCAAAAATCTTCAATAAAATACTGGCAAACAGATTGCAATAGTACATCAAAAAGCTTACCCATCACAATCAAGTAGGCTTCATCCTGGGGATGCAAGGCTGGTTCAACATACCCAAGTCTATAAACGTAATCCACCACATAAAGAGAACCAAAGCAAAAACCACTTGATTATCTCAATAGATGCAGAGAAGGCCTTTGACAAAATTCAACAGCCCTTTATGCTAAAAACTCTCAATAAACTAGGTATCGATGGAACATATCTCAAAATAATAAAAGCTATTTATGACAAACCCACAGCCAATATCATACAGAATAGGTAAAAACTGAAAGCATTCCCTTTGAAATCTGGCACTAGACAAGGATGCCTTCTCTCAGCACTCCTATTCAATATAGTATTGGAAGTTCTAGCCAGAGCAATCAGGCAAGAAAAAGAAATAAAGTGCATTCGATTAGGAAAGGAGGAAGTCAAATTGTCTCTATTTGCAGATGACATGATTGTATATTTAGAAGACCCCATTGTCTCAGCCCAAAATCTCCTGAAACTGATAAGCAACTTCAGCAAGGTCTCAGGATACAAACTCAATGTGCAGAAATCACAAGCATTCCTATACACCAATAACAAACTTAAAGAGAGCCACGTCAAGAATGAACTTCCATTCACAATTGCTACAAAGAGAATACAATACCCAGGAATACAACTAACAAAGGATGTAAAGGACCTCTTCAAGGAGAACTACAAACCACTGCTCAACAAAAGAAGAGAGGACACAAACAGATGGAAAAACATTCTATGCTCATGGTTAGGAAGAATCAATATCGTGAAAATGGCCATATTGCCCAATGTAATTTATAGATTCAATGCTATCTCCCTCAAGCTACCAATGACCCTCTTCACAGAACTGGAAAAAACCACCTTAAACTTCATACGGAACCAAAAGAGAGCCCGCATAGCCAAGACAATTCTAAGCAAAAAGAACAAAGCTGGAGGCATCATGCTACCTGACTTCAAACTATACTACAAGGCTACAGTAATCAAAACAGCATGGTACTGTTGCCAAAACAGAGATATAGACCAATGGAACAGAACAGAGGCCTCGGAGGCAACGTCACACATCTACAACCATCTGATCTTTGACAAACCTGACAAAAACAAGCAATGGGGAAAGGATTCCCTGTTTAATAAGTGGTGTTGGGAAAACTGGCTAGCAGTGTGCAGAAAGCAGAAACTGGACCCCTTCCTGACACCTTACACTAAAACTAACTCCAGATGGATTAAGACTTAAACATAAGACCTAACACCATAAAAACCCTAGAAAAAAACCTAGGCAAAACCATTCAGGACATAGGCATAAGCAAGGACTTCATGACTAAAACACCAAAAGCATTGGCAACAAAAGCCAAAATAGACAAGTGGGATCTAATTAAACTCCAGAGCTTCTGTACAGCAAAAGAAACAATCATTAGAGTGAACTGGAAACCAACAGAATGGGAAAAAATGTTTGCAATCTACTCATCCGACAAACGGCTAATATCCAGAATCTACAAAGAACTAAAACAGATTTACAAGAAAAAGCAAACAACCCCATTCAAAAGTGGGGGAAGGATATGAACAGACACTTCAAAAGAAGACATAAATGATGCCAACAAACATATGAAAAAATGCTCATCATCACTGGTCATTAGGGAAATGCAAATCAAAACTACATTGAGATACCATCTCATGCCATTTAGTCTGCTGATCATTAAAAAATCTGGGCACAACAGATGCTGGAGAGGTGGTGGAGAAATAGGAACACTTTTACACTGTTGTTGGGAGTGTAAATTAGTTCAACCATTGTGGAAACCAGTGTGGTGATTCCTCAAGGACCTAGAAACACAAATTCCATTTGACCCAGCCATCCCATTACTGGGTATCTATCCAAAGGATTAGAAGTCGTTCTATTATAAAGACACATGCACACGAATGTTCATTGCAGCACTGTTTACAATAGCAAAGAAATGAAACCAATCCAAATGCCCACTGATGATAGACTGGACAAGGAAAATGTGGCACATATGCACCATGGAATACTATGCAGCCATAAAAAATGATGAGTTTGTGTCCTTTGTAGGGACATGGATGAATCTGGAAACCATTATTCTCAGCAAACTGACAGAGTAACAGAAAATCAAACATCGCATGTTCTCACTCACAGGCAGGTGTTGAACAATGAGAACACATGGACACAGGGAGGGGAGCGTCACACACTGGGGTCTGTTGGGGGCAAATAGAGGAAGGACAGCGTGTGGTGGGGAGTTGGGGAGGGATAACATGGGGAGAAATTCCAGATATAGGTGACGGGGCGATGGAGGCAGCAAACCACATTGGGTCCCACTGGGTGGTTCCTTCTTTCATTTCACTACCATGTCTCCAAGAGATACCTTCACCTTCTAAAATGCCCCCCTTCTCTTCCAGAAGTGCCTTTCCAAAGCTGCCACCTCTGGTCCTAATCTATCTTTCAAACCCCTTTCTTTTACTTTCCCAGTAGCTAATGCTTTGGTCCACCAGCCCTCAGATCAGTTCTCAGTATTTCCCCACTCAGAGTGGCCCTTCTCCTTCTGTGGGAATCTTAGTTGATATTATTTGTGTTCTGCCATCACTAGAATTCTGCCACACTCTCCTCTTAAGCTCAATCCTTACCTTGCTCCCCATCTGGTGAGGGCTTCTGAGCTGATGTACATTTCTCCCACTTATACATAACTGTTGTAGAATTCTGTCGCCTCATATGTTGTAGGAGAGGGTTGTTTCTCATCCTATTAAGACTCAGAATAGTAATAATACATCCATAAATATATATAATTTTTGTCAACTAAAAATATAAAACACAAACATTTTTAAGTTTTAGGTAGGATTGTTTTAGCTATCCTTTTGCTATTGATTTCTAATTTTCTTGCATTTTGCTTATATATATATATATATATATATATTTCTCTCTCTCTATATATATATTTCCAAAGAATTGAAATCTTTCTCTTTTATATATATAAATAGATATCTATCTTTATATATAAAATAGATATCTATTATATATAGCTATCTTTATATATAAAATAGATATCTATTTTATATATATAGATATCTATCTATATATATAAAAGAGAGAGAGAGATCTATATATACATAAAGAGAGAAAGAGAAAGATTTCAATTCTTTGGAAATTGAGACTTCCTTTGTGGCTGAATATACAGTTGATTTTTTTCTTTCAATGTTCCATGTGTATTCCATATTCGTTTTAGCAATCATGTTAAGCAAATCTAGACTTTTTCCTACATTTTTTGATTTGCCACTGACAGTTAAAAGCTATTACTAGAGTGGATGTAGCCACAGTATTTTTCCATAGTTCTGTCAGTTGTTGCTTCACGTATTTTGAGGCTATATTGTTTGGTGTATATAAGTTTACATTCATATATCTTTAACTTGTTCTTCCCTCTAACAGCATAAAATATCCTTCTTTGTCCCTTTTTTTGACCTTGAGCTCTACTTTGTCAGATATTAAAATGGTTACCCTGTCTTAATGTTTACATAGTCAATATGTCTTTGCTTTATAGCTATCTTTCCTCCCTTTATTAGAAAAGTCTTCCCAATCTCTAGGTTGTATGTACAGTCTCAACATTTTCTTTTAAAATTTCTCTTTTTTTGCTACCAACCTGAACAAAATTTAAAAATAAGAAAAAAATTTATCTTTTCATTGTCATTAATGATGACATGTGTAACTATGACAAAACACCATTTGCACCAAATCAAGCTGGATTTTAATGACATATTTCCTTAAATTTTTAAAAAACTTCCTTATGCTTCAGCTCCTTACCAGTGATTTCTGAGAGCTTTCTGAGTTCCAGCCTCTGTTACTTCAATGTAAAAACGTACAAGAAGCAAAGATACAAAAATTAGCTTGCTGTTTCCTCAGTTTCATAATGGCTGACTAACAGTGCCCCTGTCATGTTAAATTAAGACAAATCTTAACACAAAGGAACGTTCTGGGAAGGCCACTGGAGCTGTCACAGATGCTGGTATCTCAAGAAGTGGCTGTCTCACCAAGAAAAGAAACAGTGAAGAGAAAGAAAAAAAAACCAGCAAAGACGAAGAAAAAAAAAATATGCTGTGACTAGCTAAAAATAAGTAGGAGAAAAGACAGATGGGATGAGATGTTCAGCTGAATATAGATTTGAATCTAATTTGATAGTAGGAATATAAAAATCAAGATGTTAAATTTTACTTAAAAAGAAAACAAATGGTGCACAGCGAAGAGAGAAGTAATCCTGTTCTAGGGATGAAAAAGGTGAATCTCAATAGAGTGAGAGGAGGCAAAAAGCAGAAAAGTCAAATGGCATCTACTCAGAAAAGAGGTAATGATCGAAGTCTAAGAGTACCAGATTGTACTTCCAAAAGCCTCAAGGAAAAACATAGCTTGATATATTAAGGAATGTCATACGCAAAATAAAAGAGTAAGAACAAAAGGTATTAACAATACCAGTAATATGGGCCCAATTTTCCAGACGGTCAGACTGGAAGGTGCAGTCCACTGGTGGGACTTTGAAATGGAAGTGAAAATTCTATCTTGTAAGATAAAAGAGATTAGGATGAGGAGATGTTTTCTAATTCTATAATTTTAGTTTTTCAAACACTTGTTTGGACATTTTCTAGCTTTCTGGTTGACCTGGAGGTTGTTTTTGTTCTGAACAAAGGAGATGTAAATCTGTGTTTGCTCCCATTCATGGATTTAATTAGGCATGTTGCCCAATCTCTAATCAATCACGGGTTTAGTTTCTCTTTGTTAAGGTAGTCAGAGGCCTTCAGGCATGAGTGACTTATTAAAATGTACTCTCATAGTTGGGGATAAATTATCATCCTGATATTGTCGATCATTCGATAATTTTTTATCCCCAAAGCTCTCCCCTGGTTGTTTTGCCCTACACAAAGATGACATTTTATTCTCATATTTGTTCACAGACATGATTCACATTTTTCTATCTAGTGCATAAGGAAATCATTCTACATTCGGCAATAGTGCCAGTTTGGCTAAAAAAAAATATTTTCCATATCCACAAAAATGTTAATCAGATTCTTGTTAGAACATGTGTAAGAACTGGTTTTCATTTTCACAGTTCTTGATGTCAGATTACTAAAATAATTTATGTTTTGTTGTGGGAACATGAGTGCACGCAAAACCTCTCAAATCACATGACCACTTCTCAGCCCACACTTCTTCATAACACATAGAAATTATTTGTGTTTTGTGGTAACGAATGAATGGCAGGAACAGCAGAATTTCAGTGTGGCCTTTCTTTATTTGATTAAACATATTCTCTATTTATTCTTTAAAAAAAAACTAATTTAAGTTAAATTGCAGTAAACCATGATAATTTAGAAAACATGTTGAAACTGAGAGTGAAGAGAAATGTTCTTCACATAAACCACACTGGAAACCATAAAACTTATTTTTGTCAACCGCTTCTCATGACAGTGGCTGGGAATTTGACATTTCTACTACAGTAGGCAAAAAAAACACGTAAAATACACTCTCCCACGTACCACATCACATCTCTACTTATATTTCCAAACTAAAAGCATTACAGCCCAAAAAAGTGCTGAGTGCACTGGTCCAGTTACACTAAGAGTTGTAAGTTCACACCAGAACACCTTACGCTGCTATCTGTGTGGCAAGGCCACCGCTGGTGGCCCTGACGCCAAGCCCTTCTCAATGGATCCAGTTTGGCTCACCAAGAGAAAACCACTGCTCTTTAACCCAAAAGGTGGTAAGCTTTTTTATCTAGTTACCACAAGATAAAACAAACAAAATCCTCGAACAGATCATGAAACCCAACCGAAGTATCCAGATGACAGCATTCAATACTACCTCGCCATTTCACAATGTGTCAACAGCAATTAGCCATGAAAATGAGAGCTGTGAAAATTTGCAATAGTTTGAAACTGAATATTTTAAAACTAGAAATCTTTAATATTACAGTAAACAATGTGACAGAGACATGGCTCTTTCTCTAATCTTGTCTGAGCTATGCATTCCGTACAGGTGACTGGATCCCAGAAGTTTTCTAAGAAAAACTTTTCCTTTCCACTTAAAGATCCTAAGAAGTCAGTGAAATCTGGTTCTTCTCCCTGCAGAAGAGTTATTTAGTTTGGGATGTAACATTTTACAACAATAATACAAACATTCTGGGAGAATACCACAATAAATGTCTCAAAAACCACTCAGTTAATCCCAGGGTATAATCTGGCTGTTTTAAATTACTGCAAGGAATATTATGGGCCTTAATGACACTGTAACTGCATAAAGCCAAAGAAAGCTAAAAAGAGGGGCCAAAAAAATGAGCTCAGAGCCAGCTGAAGTGACAACAAACATGTGGTTGTTTACTAGGATTGGAGAGGTTTAGTCTGCAGATGTTCGTGGTCTCTAGAAGGTTCCAGAGGAATGAGTTGTTATGAAGATTTGCAGAGTTTGATGAGAGCAAGATTCTTCTTGGAGATGGCAGGCCCCAGGACAGGGAGGCCCAGTGGTATAGACAGAATTTATGGATTTCTGTGGTCAGATCATACTCTACTGGTCCCACAATGTACATCAACAAATTAATATTGTACGGATGTCATTTCAAAGCCTCCTAAAGACGAGAGTCATTATTGAAGCCATTAGAGCACAGATGGTTCAAACTATATGCAGATATTCATACTTGCATTTTTGCATTATAGCTGCTTTTTTTTTCTATGGAACTGTAATGAATTGTCTCATAATCTATTCCATCTTCTTGCCATTAGCAGGCTTTGAATGTTCACAAATAGGAGCAAAGAACTCATTTTCCAGAGCTTTAATCACACAAAGAGGGAATGCCTAATTCTCTAAATGAAATGGTCTGTGATCACTGAAGCAGAGATTTAATATATCACGGCAAATTAGGTAGATTTTAATAAATTACTTATCTCCCTGAATACTTTACATATGCTTAAGAAGGAACATAGCCTGTTTGCAAACAGTGAAAACCCACAGCCTATAAAAATCCTTTGAAGAAAATGACAAATAAAAAAGTAAATTAAAAAATGAAATGCATTATATCCCAGACCTCTAGAGACAATTCCTTTGCAGCATTGATTCACAGCTCCATTAAAAATATCAATTAAATCCTTCAGTGAGATTGGGTAAAAGCTAGAAAATTAACTTTCGGAGCTGCTTTTTGAGGATCTGGTTACCCAGATACACCCCAGCACTGTACTGGCTTGATGTAAATTTAAAAAATGATGAAAGGATACTCCTTTCAGGTCTAACTAAGCATATCAGAATTTGAGTTATACTTTTGATAATTTATTTCTATGTCATATGCTAAGTTTTCAACATGTAAATTTCACATCTATCCATATACCTATTTCCTTTTTATATACACACACGCCTGGATCCCATATCACCATTACAAATACATGCAAATAATACAAATAGAACGAACTTGTAAGAAAGAAAAACAAAAAACTTGCAGTCATTGAGTAAGTTGGTGCTAAGTCTCATTCTTTATATTTAATTGATAGAAACTGCATGCATGAAAGAAAATGCATACTGAGCTTTAATGTGCATAAAATGGATATTAGCATTCTAAAGAGGAAGATTAACACATTAATCCAAGTAATTTTCATATATTGCTTCTAATAAAATCTTCACAGTATAAAACCCTTAATGAGGCTAATCATAGGCATTCCGTTTAGTGGGACGATTAGGGACAACATAAAAGTATTTCTTTTTCATAGGTTCTCTAAGATTTATGCTTTTGCTTATTAAAAATAAAAATGGGAATTGCATTTCAGTCCTTCCTAAGAAAATGTTGAAAATGCAAATAGACTTTCTCATGCTATCATGTAGGTATAAATTATTGAGAAGGTACTACCCATTATGGAGAACTTAAGTCCTGAGGGGTGGCAGTCATGGGAAGGAGGGTATAGAAATAAACAAATGAAAAAGTATACAAAACTCGAACACTTCAAACCCAGGTCTCCCCGCTCCCAGCTTCCCATGAATTATAGATTATATACACCAGAGTAATTACAAAAATCTCATGTAGGGGCTTTCATGTGAGCATTTACTCAGGATTAGGAGATGCCTCTGGAGCCGCTGCTTTCAAGTCTCCAAGTCATCTCTGTATTGCTCGTAGACAGACCGGAGGGCATGGAGAGCTTCGACTGTTACCCTGAGCTTGCCAATACCTTTACCATCTGCTTGTGCATCAAAAACTAGGGAGAAAAGAGCAGGAAAGTGTTAATATTGTCCAACAGATTTTTCTTTGGAAAGGCTTGCAGACAGAAACAGTAGTTGAAAAGATGAAAACAGTTCTACAAAAGGCCAAAGTTCACTGGCGTCTTCGGTACCCAAAGAATAAACCTTGTCACGTGTGCATGGAGATGCACATTTGAAACGTACTGCATGGACCTGTACATATTGCTCGTGGAGCTAAAACTAACGAGTTAATCCTGAAGTTCACCTAGTGACAGCCTCTAGGATAATGACCTTCACACACAATCTGAATTTTTAAGCTAGTAAGGAATAAGTCTAAAGGGAATTTATGACAATCTATGGTGTTTCAGAATGGAAACCACTGTACAGATGTTACATGATCATCGTTTGAATTATTTATTGTTCTGAGGAAAACATTCCATTTAAAATTGATTTTATGTGAAATTAGAAAAGATTAAATGGCAGACCCAAGAATCTTAAGGTCTGTGGGTTTGAGTGTATGTGAGATTTTCTTGGAAGAGGGACCAGTACTTTCAGTGGTGTTCCAAAGGTAGACTCTTGAGATCAAGTGATCCTCCCACCGTGGCTTCCCAAAGTGTTAGGATTAGACGCCTGAGCCACTTCACCCAGCCCAAAAGGTAGACGATTTGGCTGGAGCCATGGGCATTCTCTGAGCTCAGTGGTGGAAGCCAGATGGGACGCCGATTCAATACCTGACTCCATCCCTCTGCGGATAATGATAATTACTAGTGACTGAAGGCCAGAAATCTGGACTTTGTAGGTTTGATAGCACTTACCACTTATGAGTCTTTATAGTTTCCTGTTTTTTTTTTTTTTTTTTTTTTTTTTTTGAGACAGGGTCTGGCTCTGTTGCCCAGGCTGGAGTGCAATGGTGTGATCTTGGCTCACTGCAACCTCTCACTCCAAGGGTCAAGCCAACCACCTACCTCGGCCTCCTGAGCAGCTGGGACTACAGTTGGGTGCCATCATGCCTGGCTAACTTTTATATTTTTTTTGTAGAGACGGGGTTTCGCCATGTTGCCCAGGTTGGTTTTAAACTCCTGAGTTCAAGCAGTCCACCTGCCTTGGTATCTCAAAGTGCTGGGATTAGAAGTGTGAGCTACCGCACCTGGCTTAGTTTCCAGTTTATAATTCCTTGTGGTTTTCCTTGAACTTTAATACATGTATTTTTTTTTTAATTCCAAGAAAATTTGTTAGAAAGCCCTAAAACTTGATACACAAAGACTTAGGTGCAGAAACTGAGCATCAGGGAAATCAAAATGGCACGAGTGGTCCCCAGCTTATTCCCTGGAGTTGTCATCTCTGCTTTGGGACTTCTCACTTCTATACTTGACACAGAACAAAGCATTAAAATCCCAGCCTTGCCTATGCCTAATCTTTTGGCTCCTTCCCAAAACATGGCCACAGTAACTGATCACGTCAGATCAGTGGGTCATATGCGGTCTCACAGAAGAAGCTGGGTTGCTAAACAATTGTCCGGAAAAATTATCAAGAATATAAAGCCGAGATAATTTGGTCATTATTTGTCAGACTTTCTTGGTCCTGGTAGTCTTTAATAGGGTTCAGGTTGATATTTTAATCCTCTCATCTTTTCCTCTGTGCCAAAGTTGTGACCAACTGCCATGTGGTTAGAAATGTATAGTTTATATTTCCTAGAAAAAGGTTCTACTTTAGTTATTTGGTCTAATTCTGACTTTTGAGCACTTGACACATACCTAGCACAAGCAGCTGGACAAGGAACCAGGGCTGAACTACAGCGTAAGTAGAATGCCTGGCACATAAGAGGAGATCACTTTAGTGTTTGTTGAATGCACGAGTGAATACGTAAACAAGTCATGCACATATTTCCAGAGATGGCTCTGCTAACTTAACAAATGAAACTAGGAATCAGCCTTATTTCTCTATTTAAAACACAAAGCCTAGGCCATCCCTGTTTATGATTTTTAAAAGTCTGATAAATAAAACAATTTAGCATGTTCTAAATATAGAAGAATAGGGAGCAGAAATTAAGCATTGTTGGGAATCACAACTAGCGAGGTGAAAATCCAGGACAGTACATTTTGTCAGGAACAGATCAAATGTCATTACCCCTCAAAAAATCCTGGTGGGAAATGAGGAATCAAAACCACTTCCTTACCGTGACTGTATCACTAGATTGCAACGCTGAATTAAAAGAGAAGCCTTGAGAAAGACACTACCAGGATCACACAGAATAACATGCTTAAGGTTAAGAACCTTAGTGGAAATAAGGCTTCCATAAACATCAACAGAATAACATGCTTAAGGTTAAGTCTTAGCTGAAATGTGGCTTTCATAAACAACATTAGAAAAACCTCTGGCCAGGCATGGTGGCTCATGCCTGTAGTCCTGGGATTTTGGGAGGCTGAGATGGGTGATTCCTTGAGCCCAGGAGTTCGAGACCAGCCTGGGTAACATGGTGAAACTCTATCGCTACAAAAAATATCAAAAAAATTAGCCAGGTGTGGTGATGCATGCCTGTAGTCCCAGCTAGCTGGGAGGCTGCGGTGGGAGAATTGCTTGAGCCTAGGAAGTTGAGGCTGCAGTGAGCTAAGACTGCCCTCCAACTTGAGTGACAGAGCAAAACTCTGTCACAGTGAAAAAAAAAAAAAAAAAATCCAACGGCCAACTTTTTTCACACCTTTACTCAATACTAAAAAATGAATAATTCCTTGTGAAGCTAAATTAATTATTTTACAATTTCTGTTGATTCAATGGAAGGCAGTGGGGAGGGCAGGAGAAGGATGTAGGAAGATGCTTCGGCTTCACCAAGGCATCAATTTGAGTTGTAAAGGGTTCAAGTAATGTGTGAATCAGTGCCCTTACGGCCAGCAAAAAGAAGGTTTTAATAAAGAGTTTGGAGTTCAGCAATTGTTGGCTGCACAAACTGAGCAACACTTTCACCCATACCATCGATATTTTGCTCAATGAGGTCCCTCCCTTCCTGAAACATGTCGGCGAGATCGACATGAGCCACGCCAATGTCCTCACACTCCAGGTCCTGCTCGTCCTCTGGAGGGTCACTGACCACGGTGAAGCGAATGCTGGGAAGGCAGAGATCAGAGAAAGTCGCCATGAAGTGAGAAGAAATCACCACAAAACAAAACTCCCAAATGGGGTGTTATCACTAGGAATACCATCTTGAAGTTTCCAATTATCCCAATAAAAAGAAAGGTACATTAGGTTAGATAAGTTATTATATGAACTATTAGAATTATTATAAAACACCCAACCTTCAAATGAACACTAATCCACTTTCTAAGCACTGATTACCATTTATCTCTACAATCTGAGAAAATTACTAGGCAAAGAGAAGGACCAGATGTTCACTTGATTACATACTATCTGATTATATTTTGACACCTCTACTTTTAAGGCTAAAAGGATGAATTGAATAAAGACCACGGAGGTTAAATGGTCAGCATTTTCCACAGAAAAGTAACATTTTCTATAGAAACACACAACTCTGGAGTTGCCACTACTAAGGAATTTAACCAACTGTATGTGTTCTACAAAACACAGAGATCATGCTTCCAGGGTAACATTTTGAATCATGTTAGATAAATGTTGTAACTCTGCCCAACAGCTATATCAAATGTTTGCATTACTTCAGCAATCTTTAACTTACAATCATAGTATCCAAGTTTTATTTTACTTGTAGACATATAATTGTAGGGTTCTGATGGAACTGATTTGAATTAGTGGCTTGTGTGGAGGCCAAACGCACTTGGATTGACCAAATGACAGGAATTTACAGTTAAGTACTCTTTTGATATGTCTTGGCAGCATAGCTTAAACCATAGAGGCTTGTAAACTTTACCATTTTAAACTCTTCAAAATGTATCCATCCCAAATCAGAAACAAAACAAGAAACATAAAAATCTATGTCTCTGAGAAATCATGCCTTGGAAAACACAAATAAAAGCCCTTCCAAACGCTTATAGGTAAACATGACAATATATTTAACCAACTTGCTGAAAGTAAGTATTTCACATTGCATTCCTTTACGAAGTCTGTTTTTAGCTAGCAATAGGGTTTTTTTTGTGTTTGTGTGTTTTTGAGACAGAATCTTGTCCTGTCACCCAAGTTTGAGTGCAGTGGCACAATTTCGGCTCACTGCAACCTCTGCCTCCTGGGTTCAAGTGATTCTCCTGCCTCAGTCTCTTGAGTAGCTGGGATTACAGCCCAGCTAATTTTTGTATTTTTAGTAGAGATGAGTCTTCACTATATTGGCCAGGCTGTTCTCCAACTCCTGACTTCAGGTGATCCGCCTACCTTGGCCTCCCAAAGTACTGAGATTACAGGTGTGAGTCACGGTGCCCAGCTTGTAATAAGTTTTTATTGGAAAACAGAAATCCCTTAGGTCAAAATAAAAGTTAACACCTATTCAAAAATAATTATAAAGAGTACAGAACTTGGCCTTCAAGATGGTATGAAGGACATTTTATAACATGTATAAGATAGAGGGATTAAGATGGAGTGGTTAAAGGCATCCATTCTGGGCTCAAATTCCTGCTTTCTTACTGTTTAGCTGTGTGACCTTAGACAAATTACTTAACCTCTCTCATCTCAGTTTTCTTACAAGCGGAAGCAGGATAATTATACCTATCTTACAGGGCTCTTGTGAGGATGAGATGAGATGATACAAGTGAACAGTTGCCTGGAACGCAGTAAGCACTGAGTAAATGTTTGCTCTTTTTTTAATAGCTATTTTTAATATAGGTAGAGCTGCTTATGCTTCTACATTTCTAAGGGGAGAGAAAAACTTGGCAAGAGAAAAGCTTGTTTCAATTGAAAACTTAGATTCCCAAATTATACCTTGACTATGTCATTCAATTAAGATGAATGATGATGAGAGAAATTTTCCTAAAATAAATTAGGAAAAGAGAAAGAATTAAAACTGCTTCGAAGAGGAGGAATTAAAAGTAATATATAATACATATTTTATAACACAAGACTTACAGAAAAGACTGAGGCTCTGCAGACTGTAAGAATCATGTTAAGTGTTATCTTCATATAGTGTCTCATATCTGAGGATCATGTCTGTATCACTTTACAAATGCAGTCAATTACCTTCACTGAATATATGAGAATTCTGCGGCAAAAGAAAGCCTTCTAAATGCCAGAGAAATGACTAGAAATTTAAAAATGCAATATTTCTGGCTTTAAATTCTATATAGAGAAAAATGAGATGTCAAAAACAAAATTAAGAAACCAGAAAGTTAAGCTGAAAAGGGAGGAAAAGTACAACTAAAATCATTTAAGGATTAAAACAAATTTTTTAAAAATAATGAAAAGACACACAACACAAATCTTATATGTTACTTTCAACACTGCCAAAACAAAAAGGCGAAACTTTGTCCCATGCCTGGAAGAGGCTTCTAGTCTAGTCTGAGGCCCCGGCTCTACACGTGGGGCAGATGTCAAGCACCCAGGTGGAAGGAAAAACAGGAAGTGCCATCTGAGCCGCTCCTGCCTCCTCTGCCCACCTTTTTCTCCTGCCACTCTCCACTTCTTAGTGAGACCAGCCTTGCACCACCTCCACCTGGTCCTGGAACACACCTCTCAATACTCCTTCATGCCTGGAGATCTCTCTGCCCAAAATGATTTTCTCTGAGCTTGTTGACTGGGCGGAGTCCTCTCAGCCTTCATGAACCAGCTTATATGTCACCTCCTCAGATTCACTGCTGAGGATTCACTGAATTTAATTCAGCTTTCACTGTTATTTTCTATTTTGGCATTTAATTTGTTTGCTTTTCGCTTAATCTTATTGCAAATGTAATGAGTTTATCTGTCTATTTATTATTATAATCTGTCTTCCTCAGGGGTGGATCTGATCAATAGAATACTGTTCACAAGAAAAAACTGAAACCAAAAAAGGATCTTAAGTCAGTGTTAAACTATGACTTCAAATAAATACTGTTTGAAGGTGCATTTCAGTATGTTATGTCCCCTTTAAAGTGACATGTGTATATTTGCAAATACAGCATGGGGTAGCATGCAAAGGTACTATATACAATTCATCATACGATGTCTATAACGTTAGACATTTTGGGGAAGATACGTCAAACTATTCTAACTGTCGCTTTGTAGGTTATCACCAATATTCAACAGGGTTGCTGTCTGAGGAAATGAATTTTCATAAACAAGGAGCTACTTTAAATAATGTGACTCTGAGTCGTTAAAAATGGTGAGAACGTTCACTGGAATGACAATTGGTTTTTGGCTGTGGAAAAACATACATGTAAGCTCTTCTTTCCCTTAAGAAGATGATACTGTTGAGGGAGAAGAGTCGATGGGGCCATCCTCTCCCATGGTGGTTCCAGGAGTGCATAGCCAGCACTCAAACACTCATCCGCGGGAAGGCCTAAGTCAGTCACTTGGCACCTGCAACAGCTCTCTGTCTTCCTCAAAAATGACAAGAACATTTGTTTCTTTGGGGGGTGTTTGCGGAAACAACCATGGGAGGGTGGGAGTCATTACAGTTACTGTAGACTTTTCTCTTTTTTAGAGACAGGGTCTTGCTCTGTCACCCAGGCTGGAGTACAGTGGTGCGATCACTGCTCACTACAAGCTCGAACTCCTGGGCTCAAACGATCCTTCCTCCTCAGCCTTCACAGTAGCTGGGACTACAGGTGCATGCCACCATGCCTGGCTAATTTTTTTTATTTTTAGTAGAGATGGGGGGTCTCATTATGTTGTTCAGGCTGGTCTCTAACTGCTTGGCGCAAGGGATCCTCCTGCCTTGGCCTCCCAAAGTGCTGGGATTACAGATACGAGCCACCGTACCTGGCCTTATTTATTTATTCTTTTCTTTTTCTTTTTTTCCCTATAAATTGAAGGCGGACACACCTGGCCTTTTTTTAGTTCTTAAAAAGTGGGTCCTCTGAGGAAAGGCAGGTCTAATATGAAAGCAGAACTTGCTATGAAATTTTTTAAGTAAACACTTTTGGGTTAACAAAATTGTTGTCTCCCAATATGTTACAGTATGATCTCACATTTCAGAAACAGTGAACCCAGAGGCAGACAAATAGGACTGAACAAGCTACTGAGTCTCAGCCTAGGATGTGTCCATGGGAACTGAGCTCAGTCCTAGACAGCCATGGCACAGCTTGCTGAGCGTAGGGAAGCAGAGGCCGTGGCCAGTGCCATTTATTCCCTGTCACTCATGACCTGGAATAACCCTGGGGGACTGGTGGTTTTTAAGGGGGCCCTGAAAGAAGCTGAAGCAAGTAAAATCTGAGTGATCACCATCCTGGAAAAAGTAGAACCTCAGGCTTAACAGGGTTTTACTACTCCTTCAGAAATAAAAACTGAGATCCAAAGGAATGATGTATTTCAGGAGCTAGTGAAAGACTAGTAATAAGGCTATATTATCAGATCCCAAGAGCTAAGAATTCCAGTTCTTTTCTTCAAACAGAAGATAAAACGCTAGTTTGGAAGCTCTTTTGATGAATATGTCTTTAGCATTCACTTTATGGCCCTCTGGAAAGGAGAGAACTTCAGTCTCCTAAGGCGGCAGAGTAAGTGCTGTTTTTGAGGCAGTGATAGGCTGTGTCATCAGTGGGTCATCAGGCGAGGAGAAGTGGGCAATGGAGACGTAAACTGTGTGCTCAGGCCGAGGGGGGACAGCCAGCCAGGGGCACTGGAGAAACCAGCTCACGGTTAACAAGCAGCACAGAGGCAACTCCTCAAACTCTGTAGCAGACGCTCACAGAGAAGCACTAACTTTTTAAGATCAGGTTTTTTTTTTTTTCTGAAAATGATATACATGTATTTTCTCTACTGAACCAGAATTGCAAGGTATCCGATTTAAATTAGAAAAAAAATGCATTCAAAAAATAATGAAATGATGGCTTATTAAACAGTGATAGTAAGATACAAATTAGTATAAAAGGCTGATGCACCATTACAAACAATAATATTAATGTCATGGCCAGGTGCGCTCACGCCTGTAATCCCAGAACTTTGGGAGGCCGACATAGGCGGATCACCTGAGGTCAGCAGTTCGAGACCAGCCTGGCTAACATGGTGAAATCCCGTCTCTACTAAAAATACAAAAATTAGCCAGGCATGGGGGTGTGCACCTGTAATCCCAGCTACTCACAGAAGACTGAGGCAGGAGAATCTCTTGAATCCAGGAGGCGGAGGCTGCAGTGAGCCGAGATCGTACCACTGCACCCCAGCCTGGGTAACAGAGTGAGACTCCCTCTCAAAAAAAAAAAAATTAATGTCACTACTTACAATGATTGCAATTAACACTCACTGTGCGCTATGTGTCAGGACTGTATTATCTGTGTTACACATATTAGCTCATTTAATCCTTACATCACCCCTGTGTGGTATTATTATCTCCATTTTAAAGTCGAAGAAAAAGAGGTTCAAAAAGGTTAGGTAACTTGTCTGAGGTCAGACTGCTAGTAAGCAATAAGACAAGAATTTATATCCAGGGCATGTGCTCCAGAGTATACCCACCTTTCAACCTGTTACAGTCTTTACAACTACACGAGTGGCAATAGGACACTTTATACATGTTGCACAGTCTTTGGTTTTCAAAGTCCTATAGGATCCTTACAATTACTTTGAATAGTATGCAGGGCCACTATATTTCTAGGAGGAAGGAGCTCTACAGAGGTCCCGTACTCATTTGAGGACACAGAGTGAGTCAGAGAAGCCTGATGGTCTGCTTCCTCATCTTGTGCCTTTTATTTTAACCACATCCTGCTGCAGAGATCTACTTTATGTAAACCATTAGATAATTTGGACTGTGGAAATGTACCTTCTATTAGGCATCTCTTGTTTCTGTAGCACAGCCTTTAAGATGTCTCTCTTTGCTTGGTTGTTTTCTTTATCCACGTAGATCACTATAGCAAAAGAAAAAAAATCCGAAGAGGAAGTCACTCAGGAATAGGCTACATTAGTATCATTCTGTATTTTTAAAAATATCTGTTTTTAAAGACACAAGTTATGCCACCTCACTTGTACGCCTGGGAAAAGAAAACAGCTCCAGAAACCAGAATCAAATCTGAATAGTCATGTGATCTAATGTCATGTCACTGGCAGGTTTATGTGCACACTGTCAGAAAAGATACAAGCAACATCTAAGAGTGCCACCTCACTGTCACTGCCTGTTAATGGCACTGGCAGTCATGACAGTAAAAGCCAATGGTCTTTATTGCTTTGTATTTGAGGGATTTACTGCAGTTTCTTTCACCCAAGAAGCAAGTGATAATGATAATGTATAGCAGAGTGCTTGTCCTCCCTGACAGCCTCAGTACTTTAATCCTTCTCTCCTGCCACAACACGCAATAAAAGAGGCGTCTAGTATACTGGGTTGAGGAAATCCACAGGCCGACACTTGCTGGGTAGGGGTATGGGAGAGAAACGTGTATGGGGAGAAAGGCTTTTTAGTGTGAGGTTTGTCTTTGGTTTTAAAGGCACATGCTGGCATCCAGGAATGTGGGCAGACTTCACTGGGCTGAAGCATGAGATTAGATAACTGACCTTAAGTCTCACCAGAAAGAAGATGGTAAACACTTGGCATTGTAAGTAAGCGTCTGCGCTCTGGGAAAATGGCATCTTAATGTGCGAACACTACAGTTTTCATCCTGATTATTTTTTCTCAGTTTGGCAGACTTTCAGCCATACATTAGCTTCTGAAGACATTTCTTTTTCATATGCTATTTTGGATGTAAAGGCTCCCCTGTGACCAGATTTCAACTTAGAGATTATCCCTGGTCAAAAGCACACAAAGGGTGAAAGATACCATGATCATTCTAAAGCCAGTTCTCCTTAGGCTCTGCCAGGAACAAACAACTTTTATGCTGAAAATGTTTCCCTGAACAATTTTAGTTCAATTCTAAATTATGATGCTATCAATTCATTTGTTTGGCTCAGTTGAGCAAATATTAACTGAGGGCCAAAGGCACTGAGTAGGCACATAGAGTGAGAGACATAAAGGTATTGGTATACGGGTGGGTTAGTGGTTTAAGAGAAGAATCATCGAAGACATAATAACCAAGTTAATAATCAACTCTGGATAACCAAAGTCAAACACCAACTTCTAGCTTACTGCTCTTTGCATGATGTTATATTAGTAAACATGGCTAGTTATATAGGTTACTGAAGTTTATAGAAATCAATACAGATTCAAAGGTTCAGAGTATTTTGTTTTATTTATCAATGCCAAAACGTCATGCTAACAGATCACTGAAAGATAATACTTCATTTTTTAGAGGCTGCCAGTACACAATGCTAACGGGGAATTTTTTTCCAAATGGATTTTTTTTCCTGTTAATTACAAGATGTGGTATACCATATTCTTTTTGACTTCAGAGTTCTATAGCTTTTATGTCATACTGGCTTACACTGTTTGAAGACAAGGTGGTTTAAAAAAAAACACTGAATTTTAAACACCAGCATCCAAATCAAGGGTCTTCCGATTAAACCCAGACCAGTTTTGATAAATTTCAATGGCTTAAAACATTTTTTTTATTGTGGTAGAATATACACAACATAAAATTTACCATCTTAAATTAACAATTAACATTTAAGTATTCAGTTTAACGGCATTAAGTACCTACACACTGTGGTACAACCATCACCACTATCCATTTCCAGAACTTCATCTTTCCAGACTGAAACTCTATATTCACTAATCAATAACTCTCCATTCCTCACTCCTCCCAGCCCCTGGTAACCACCATTCACTTTTTGTCTGTATGAATTTGACTACCTGAGGTATGTCATGTAAGTGGAATCATATGGTATTTGTTCTTTTGTGTCCGGTTTATTTCACTTAGCATTGGTGTTTTCAAGGTTCATAGAAGTTGCAGCATACTTCAAATTTCATTCCTTAAGGCTGTATAATATTTCATCATATGTATAAACCACACTTTGTTTATCCACTTATCCTGTGACAGACATTTGGATTGTTTCCACCTTTGATTATTATGGATAATGCTGCTCTAAACATGGGCATACAAATATCTGAGTCCTTGATTTCAATTCTTTTTGGTATATACCCAGAAGTGAAATTGCTAGACCGTATGGTCACTCTAAATTTACCTTTTTTTTTTTTTTTTTTTTTTTTAGAGATGGGGGTCTTGCTCTGTTACCCAGGCCGGAATGCAGTGGTGCGATGACGGCTCACTGCAGTCTTGAACTCCCGGATTCAAGCGATCCTCCCATCTTAGCCCTTAGCCTCACCCTGGTAGCTGGGACTACAGGTGTGCACCACCATGCCCACCTAATTTTTGCAGAGATGGAGTCTCACTATGTTGTCTAGGCTAATCTTGAACTCCTGGCCTCAAGTGATCCTACACTCTTGGCTTCCCAAAGTGCTAGAATTACAGGACTAGGACACCATGACTGGCCTAATCTTTTTTTTTTTTTTTTAACATCTTTACCATTGAAATTGGTTTTAAAAAATGGTGCCGCTGGGGATTCCCTGTGCTTTTGCTTTATCCAGTTGGCCAGCATGCTATATATAGTTCCTATTCTCTTAACAAAGATAAAAATTGTTGCCACTATTTACTGGGTAATATTTACATACCAGGTACTATACTCAATACTTTTACTGTAATCATGTAGGTTAAGAACCAAGCTGACCCACATTTTAAAGATGATTACATGGATCCAGAGAAGGTTAGGAGTTTGCCCAAGACCACCTAGTTAGAAAGCAGCAGAGCCAGAATTTGAATCCAGCAATGTCAGCCTCAAGAGTCTGCTTCTTTCACGTGAGGCCAGAGTTTTCCTGTTTAAGCTATAGTCATTTTGTTAGCACAAGGCTGGAGTGTAAAAGAATGTTCCATAACAGTATCAAGGGAAGTCACTTCACTTTGTCTTGTTTCATAAAGGAATATTGGTTAAATATACCTAGTCTAGGTGTGTCAAATCATATCTGTTGGCATAAAACTTTTAAAATTTCTTTCTGAAAATACTCCAGCTACTTACCAATAAGCTTAGTTCTCCAAAGGCATACCAAGTTGGAACTATGTAAGGCTCTCCTGCTTCTACAAACTAGGCCTAGATTGGGCATCTTATCTAGCCCAATGGTTCTCAGTCTTTATTGTATATCACGATCTCTTAAAGGGCTTGTTAAAATGCAGATTACTGAGTTGTATTCCCAGAGTTTCTGGTTCAGTAGGTCTGGGTTACGGCCTGAGAATTTGCAATTCTAACACGTTTGCAGCTGCTGTTCCTGCTGATGGTGAGGGTTCTACACATTGAGAACCATTGTTTGGCCCAACATTCATTTGCCAAATTTTTAAATGGGATCAGGAGCTAGTGAACACTTTTGTGTTGAATACCGTGGGAAACAGAAACACTTTGGCGGCCTTTGATTATGTCTTGATATCCTATGACTACCATGGTTCATTTGGTGTTCTAAAACTCTATATGGTTAAAAAAACTTATGATTTCAAAACTTGAAAAACATCCTATAAAAAGTGACTCTGGTGATTATTAAAAGTATCATAACTCTCCAAAAGTTAAGGTATTTACCTTTCATTCCCCTCAGAAATCACATTTGTTTAGGACCTGTATTATTTTGACATAAACTTACTGAAAGCATATGTCTCAAAAGGATACAAATGAGTAGTCCAAATACTTTAGTTGATCTTCAGTCATCTACCATTAAAAACATACCCTTTACTTCTGCAAGTTGGATAAACCCTTATATTCTGTATCAATATCATATGGCAGAAGTCAGAAATGCAGATGGCTTAATTATGAGGAGTCGATAACCTTGAATCTCAGATAATGTTTGTATTAAAGAGTTATCATCCCTGTAATCCTTATCTTTGCCAAATTTTTCCTCCTATTAGTCACAAAACCTGATGTTTTACACTGTCTTCATGAAAAGTTTGAATTAAACTTTAATTGTTCCAAAAGACAGACTGTTCCATTCCCAGAGGCTAAGGGTCCAGACCTGTATAAGTCTCATAAAAACTTTGGATGATTTCATTAATCTTTTTCTTCCAATTGTCAATTCCCTTGTAGGCTTTATTCGGCCCAGACAACATTCTTCAGACATACCATTAATCTTATTTTTTCCCAAACTATTTTCTTGCTTTCTCAGCATTCTCTGAGCAAAATTTTCAGGCTCAATAAAATACAAATGTTTTGTTCTTGCTACCACTGTCTAGCAAGTAAATTCAATTTTAGTTTTTCAGTGTTGGTATTCCTAAGAAGATATATATCTTCTTAGGAATCTATATATATATATATATATGGAGATATATATATATATCTTTTTTTGGTATGTATATATATATATAAGCATATCAGAGACTCAAAGAGATCCCCCTGCAATGGATATATATATATCTTCTTAGGAATATCAATATTGATATCTATCTATCTATCTATCTATTTTTTGAGACAGAGTCTTGCTCTGTCACCCAGGCTGGAGTGCAATGGCACGATCTCAGCTCACTGCAACCTCTGCCTCCCAGGTTCAAGCAATTCTCCTGCCTCAGCCTCCTGAGTAGCTGGGATTATAGGCACCTGATACCACATCTGGCTAATTTTTGTATTTTTAGTACAGATGGGTTTTACCATGTTGGTCAGGCTGGTCTCCAACTCCTGATCTCTTGATCCACCTACCTTGGCCTCCCAAAGTGCTGGGATTACAGGCATGAGCCACACTGTCCAACCAATTTTTGTATTTTTAGTAGAGATAGGGTTCCACCATGTTGGCCAGGGTGGTCTTGAACTCCTGACCTTGTGATCCATTCACCTTGGCCTCCCAAAGTACTGGGATTACAGGTGTGAGCCACTGTGCCTGGCCAGAAGATACATATATATTTTTTGTGTAGCTTACACTGGTTTACCCACCTACCTTTATTACCTCTTAATAAAGACTGAATTCAGTTATGAATAATCTAGGGGATCACTAGTCTACATCTCTCATTTTATGTACCTAATTTGGGCCTGAACATACAAATCTCTTTTGTACAGTTTCTAGTCACAATGTAGGGTAAAATCATTGCTAGGTTCAGCTAACCTCTCCATGGCATGGTGTTCAAACAGGAGATAGCATGTACTTATTGTCCTCTAAATTTTCCATTTGAAGTCAGTTTGGAAATAAAATTACTTTCATTAATATTTAATGAGATTTGGAAGATGTAAGGCTACATTATATTGACCTTCTGTATCAGGTAACAAGTGAACGGGAAATCATTACAATAATTACATGAGATAGTTACTTACTAACCAAAGACTCAAAGAGATCCCCCTGCAATGGAGATGCAAATATAATAATTTTAAGATAAATATTTTTATTGTCACACTTAAATGAAAAATAAAATAAAATCTTCAACAAGGTTAATATTAATTATTTCTCAAATTTGCTGATGATCTAGGACCTCATTTTTTCAGATATAATAGATATAAAACAGCATTAGTTTGCTTCTAAGCACAGAGTACATTTCTTTCCCCTCCTTCCAGAAAAATCTCCTTAAAATTATTTAATCTTGAAAATTCTACACAGTCCAATCTCATTAGATAGGAAAAGAAGCTAAAAAAAGGTATAGTAAACACTTCTACTGAATTCATTTCTAATAGATTGTTGGTTTTCTTGCTGCTATCAAATGATTAATTCATTAGAAACATAGGCAACTCTTAAAATACCAATTAAACAATAAAATACACTGCAGTAAAGGGAAAAAACAAAACAAAATGCACAACCAGGCTGGGCATGGTTGCTCACACCTGTAATACCAGCACTTCGAGAGTCTGAGGCAGGCGGAACACTTGAGGTCAGAAGTTCGAGACCAGCCTAGGCAACATGGCAAAATCCCGTCTCCATCAAAACATACAAAAATTAGCTGGGTGTGGTTGCACACCCCTGTAATCCCAGCTACTTGGTAGGCTGCCGTGAGAGGATCGCTTAAATCCAGGAGGTGGAGGTTACAGTAAGCCAAGATCGTGCCACTGCACTCCAGCCTGGGCAACACAGCCAGATCCTGTCTCTCTCTCTCTCTTTCTCTCTCTCTCTCTCTCTCTCTCTCACACACACACACACAAACACACATGCCCAACTAACAAAAAAATCCCAAACAGACCTAGAGGTAACCATGTGAGAATGTACAAATTTGGGCCATTTGTGCATATATCACAGTTTGATCTAAAGAAAGATTTGCATTGTTCTTTGAGCAAATGGAAACATCTGTTCTTTGACATGGCCAAGTTTCTCAATGTACAATTAATCTCTAAAAAACAATTTTGTTGCCAGTCCAACCAAATATTCTATTGCTCACCTTTACAAAGAATAATACAAAAGCCAAAGAGTTTGCACTTTTCTTGGGGTATCTTTATTAAAATTAGTTGACTGAACAGTTATTTCATTATTAATAATATTTTGATATGGTTTTCTTTTCTGGTTCTCTGCAATTGAGGATCTCCAGGAAGCCTGAGAAAATACTTTTGGAAACGTTTTCTTTGTATCAAGTGCATGAAATGAAGGAAGAATCAGATTCTTGTCATGACCACAGTACTTATTTCCCAGGTGATTTCTTAACACACCTGTTATTGCAGAAGCTGAGCTGGAGTAGATCTTAGAAAGCACCTTACTTTTCAAATAAGAAAACAAGGAATCATGGAATTTAAACATCTTGCCTTATTCACTTAATAGTAAAAACTGTGGATAAAGGGAGGGCTAGATTACCAGGCCAGGTCTCTGGATACTGAAGATTACAGTCTTGAGGAATGAACACATTTCTTTTCTTTTTTATTTTTTAAGATGGGGGTTTCACCATGATGGCCAGGCTGGTCTTGAACTCCTGACCTCAGGTGAGCCACCCACCTCGGCCTCCCAAAGTGCTAGGATTACAGGCGTGAACCACCGCGCCCGGCTGAGGAATGAACATATTTCTAAAAATGCCAGATGAAAATAAAAAAAGGTAACTATGAGGATTTGTAATCCTGCTGATACAACAGCATGATTATACATGTTGATTAAAATGCAATTTGTAAGATTAGTGAGAAAAAAATAGTAGGGATGAACTAGCATGAGATGGCCTATTTTGCTAAAGATGACACAACACTCCATTTTTATGGTTTGTTTTAATGTAGTGCTTTAGGAGAACTTACTAAGCTGTTTTAACTTAGGGTCATGGTAGCCTGATATTCTTTTTTATTCCTCTCCAATTATATACTAACAATCTCACAATAAAGTTGATTTATCGAAGAATTTATAGGGTGTCTATTGGGTCTGTGCTGCTCCAGTAAATTTACATGTTAACTGGGTGCTAGATCAAGCCCTAAGAGAGAAAACCTGCTTGCTGCTATGAATGGATGTGTGTGCTATATGATGAAAGGCACAGTAAGAACTTACGCTTCACTCAATTAAAATCCTGAACATCTAGACACTAAGAGAGATATATATATGTATCGTAAAAACATCCATGTGATGACATTGATCGGAAAGGTAGACAAAAAAAATAGGCCATGGAAAGCTTTGAATCATATGATCAAAAAACTACTTATTTGTTTGAAAGATATTTCTTTGAAATATCATATTTTTAGTTAAATTCCTAATTATAGATCTAGCTGATATTTTTCTATTGAACTATTATATAGCAGGACCATCTTAGAAATATCTTTTCACATGTTTTGTTTTCTCTTAACTTTGATGTTTTGTTTTCTCTTAACTTTGGTATTTCTTCAATTTACTTTCTTTCTCTCTTTCTTTCTTTTTCTTGTTTTTTGAGACAGGGTCTCACTTTGTCACTCAAATAAGAGTGCAGTGGCAAGATCATAGCTCACTGCAGGCTCACCCTCCCAGGCTCAAGCAATCCTCCTGCCTCAGCCTCTTGAGTAGCCGGGACTACAGGCATGCAACACCTTGCCTGGCTAATTTTTGTATTTTTTTTTTTTTTTTTTTTTTGTAGAGACGAGGTTTCACCATGTAGCCCAGGCTGGTCTGGAACTCCAGAGCTCAAGCGATCCATCTGCCTTGGTTTCCCAAAGTGCTAGGATTACAGGTGTGAGCCACTGTGCCTGGCCCAACTTTATTTTCTTAATCTTTATGCTACTGGTTTGACTTTTATTAATCAATTCTGACAAGACTTCCATGAGTTTATGTGAACATTAGAGAAATAAACTTTCTCTCTTTTTTTTCCAGTTCTTTCATAAATAAAAAAGACAAACATAAAAGTCTACATTACAAATAAATCATACATACCATTGCTATAGTTATAGTAGACCCACTGCCCACTCTTGGGTTTTGGAAGTGACACGGGTGTCTCTTCGGCAGGAAGACTGTAGAATCGGCACTCAATGAACAGCCGTTGAATAGTGTCATCCATGGTTACTTGAGAATCATTAAGGCTTAGAGCTATGATCTCAATTCGAATTTTTTCTGATGGCTGTTTAAAGAGCAAAGACAAAAAAAAAAAACCAACAAAAAATAAAATAATAGAACAAAAAGATCCACTATTATTTTCCACTATCAATTTTAAATAAAACACGAAGGCAAATGGGCTTCTTTTCTTGAGTGCAATGTACACTACTATATGTTACACATGATAGATTATTCACGACAGAGAGAGAGAGAATGAGATTCTAATGCCCCAGGGTTTGAAGTTAACAGTGTCATGGCAATAGTCTCCTGATTTACATTTGAGGCTATAAATACCCCACTAGTAGTCTATCAGGAGTGAAGATTATGAGATCTTCATCTCCAATTGCTTTCAGAATGACAAGTATCAGTTGGCCTTGTTTCAAACTATGTAATGAAGTACATGTTTATCACTGCTTTTACTTAATCTACAGGACCTGAGAAAGTTTCAGTTATTCAGAGATCAAAGCCTGTTGAATACCTTATAGGTATTACGCTAATATATGCAGCTATATGAATCAGTAGTAACTAGAGCAGAAACTACAGTTCATGTTCTCCTGTTCTGCCATAATATATTTTGTTCAATAAATAATACATTTTCAAGCAAAAGAAACAGAATTTTATGACACACATTTTCTCATAATTTATTTTTAATTTATTTTTACAGAATTAACAACTCAAATGGTGTTTAATTTTCACTTCAATCTTTGCTTAATAGATTTTGGTGTCATAGACATTATCACAGGAATTGTAAATGTTTCCTTGAGTAATGATTTCAAATAATTAATAGACTAGGATTTAAAAACTGTATCGCACCAAGATAACACCTCAGTTCATCTGTTTTTTACAATTTAAAGTTTGTCCTTTAGTATCAAAATCCTTCTTTACTAAAATGTAGAGACGTGCTATAAATTATATAACTTCAAATAATAATTAGAAAAACTTGAAAATAAGTCCTGTTTATATGACCAGTTTTTAGAAATTCATTGTTAAATGTAAATCAGTGTGTAAATTCACCATAGTGGTTACTTAGATATTTCAAAGCATATAATATAATTAATCATATTGAAAAGCATAAGTATCCTATTGTAAAAATATTCCCATAAAGAACAATTTCCTTTGCTGTCAAACCCCCTCAATATTTGATGAAGTAATTTTACCCCCTTCTTTCAAAAGACATTTTCTTTTATTATGTATTCTAAGACACTTTAACTAAAAACCCAAATCTGAATATTTCAATAAGGTTATTTTATTATTCAGTAGATTCATGGAAATTTTACTAGGATGACAGAGAAAATTCCACACCATTCTGTCTCCACTAATACAGGTACAAGGCTGCAGCTGGCAATATTACTAGGATTAGCATAGTATGATGAAATATTTAAAGGAAAATTTTTTCTAAAACCTAATAAATCAAATGACTGCCAAATGTCATTAAAGTGATGGTCTTTGACTTGAATATGCTTTTCATATTCAAATTTGAAAAGAAGAGATGAAAGCCTGGAAAGGTTACTCGGTTTCAACTAATAACCTCAAGCCCTCTCCGTTCACGTGCATAAAAAATGAAGTTCGCTCTATTGTCTAATCTCACTTCAGAAAACCCCTTCTCTCTGCTCACTGAAGACTACATGGTAAAGAAAATATTTTAAGTGATATATTTTTTTCTTAAAATGTATTGCAGTTGTGAAAATACTGTAATACATACATTTTATAACTCTGGTCCAAGTGTAGCATAATGTATAATTAAGTCTTCTACATAAGTTGGAATTTGACAAACTTAGAATTATTATAGCAATAACATCTTATAAAACATTTATGTTTCTGCACAAAAGGATTAAAGGAAAACAGCTATAAAAAGAAAAAAGTGGTATACATACTTATTTATACTCTGTGAAAATACGAATTCAAAATTGTTTATCACAGAACCTAATGAAGAAGTAAATGAACTTGTAAATAGCAGGAGAATCAAATTTATTTAAGTGGTTATTTTATTAATAATATATTAGCTATATAATCCCCATATGAACACTTGCATTATTGTAGGAACCAATTTAGACTGTCAAGTAAGACTACATGCAACTCTAAAGTTTAAAATGTAATCGCAGACAAAAGTAGTCACTTGGATCATAGCCAAAACACAAAAACAAAATAACAAAACCCCAAACACTGAAAACAACAAAAAAAGAAAACTCCCTGTATTATCCAAAAGTAAAATAACTTTGAAATTCTTTTTATGATGTCTATTTTATTTCTGGTCCATTATTTTTAGTTTTTATTTTCTGGGTACCTCTACACTACTGCCATTAGTTCTATCAAATGTCCTTTTTAATTCTCTGACCAATACACCTGGCACAAATGATCAGTTATTGCTCTTCATTTAATGTGACATGAATCAACTTGAAATAAATCCTAAAAGGGGTAAGTTTTTTTTTTTTTTTTTTTTTTGAGACAGAGTTTCATTCCGTCACCAGGCGCCAGGCTGGAGTGCAGTGGCGCGACCTCGGCTCACTGCAACCTCCGCCGCCTGGGTTCGAGCAATTCTCCTGCCTCAGCCTCCCGAGTAGCTGGGACTACAGGCGCGTGCCACCACGCCCAGCTAATTTTTTTTGTGTGTTTTTAGTAGAGATGGGGTTTCACCATGTTGACCAGGATGGTCTCGATCTCTTGACCTCGTGATCCGCCCGCCTCGGCCTCCCAAAGTGCTGGGATTACAGGCGTGAGCCACCGCGCTCGGCCAAAGGGGTAAGTTTTAAGTAGCTTTTATCTAAGGAAGCAAGCTCTAAAGAAAGATGTTACCCAACATAACTTTTGGCTAATGATGCTAGACAATTGCCTGTGTTCAAGCCCCTCTGATTCAACTAGATTTTGTATAAAGATCTGAAGATTAAGAAGTACGTTAAATGCGTAATAGACAACTTCATGTCAACACGTGAGAAATGAACTCATTCTCTCTCCTCTCCCCCAATCCCATTCATCCTGTTATTTACTACCTCAGCTGATGACATCACCATCCACCTACTCCCCTACAATCAGGAGACCTAGCAGCATCCTTGTCTTTCCATTGTTTCCACATCCACTATATCCTAAAGGCCAACCATTCTTGCTCATTTTACTTCCTAAATATCTCAATGATTGGTCAGGTGCTGTGGCTCATGCTTGTAAATTCCAGCACTTTGGGAGGCCGAGGCGGGCGGATCACGAGGTCGAGAGATCGAGACCATTCTGGTCAACATGGTGAAACCCCGTCTCTACTAAAAATACATAAATTAGCTGGGCATGGTGGCACGTGCCTGTAGTCCCAGCTACTCGGGAGGCTGAGGCAGGAGAATTGCTTGAACCCAGGAGGCGGAGGTTGCGGTGAGCCGAGATCGCGCCATTGCACTCCAGCCTGGGTAACAAGAGCAAAACTCCGTCTCAAAACAACAACAACAACAACAACAACAACAACAAAAATAAAATAAAAATTAAACAAAAAATTAGCCAGGCCTAATGAGTGGCATGTGCCTGTGGTCCCAGCTACCTGGGAGGCTGAGGTGGGAGGATCACCTGAGTCTGAGAGGTTGAGGCTGTAGTGAGTCATGATGTGCCACTACACTCTATGCACTCTAGCCTGGGTGATGCAGTGAGACCCTATCTCAAAAAAAATTCTCAATGATTCACTGAATTGTTGAAAGCATATGATATTTCAGATACTGTTTTAACTGTTGGGGATATAAAGAAAAATAAGATACTGTTTCTTTTCCATTTCTGGTCTCTGGAGAAACTACTAAGTTCTCAAGGGGGTAACTAATACAGTAGCTTCCCAGTTATTAGGAAGTAGAAATTTGACAGAACAAGAAGGGAGAAAATAGAAGGAACTGACATAAGAGATTTGTCAGCGAACTTGTAGCCGACTGATGAGCGTTATGAGACTGTAAGCTCAGTGATGGTAGGCACTATTAGATTGCTCATTGCATTATGTAATACAAAATAAATGAGTGGATCTACTCTCATGACAGAGGTGAGGCTCTAGTCTCTTTTCTGTAGTCCAAGCCATTCTCCTTATTGTGGCAGAATTCTCTTCCTAACAACCAATCAAATATAATCTTTCCACCTGAAAATCATTCTATTGCCCTACACTCTAGCCATTCCTTTAAACTCGTGGTGTGCTGTTCCATATTGCTCAGTTTTTGCATCCGTTATTTACTGTCTGAAATCTTCTTTTCCATCAAAATTTCACTCCTGTGAGGCCCTGAACCACACATAGTCTCCTTTATGAGAGCACTACTGATCTCCAAGAGTGAGTTGGTTGTTTCCTCCTCTGGGCCCTCACCGCACTTCTCCATCACACTGTACTACATGGAACTGTTCACATATTTGTCTCTCTCTATAGACTGTAAGCTTCAGGAGGGCAGGACCAATATCTTATTCATTTTTTGCTACTTCATATCCTCCCCAACATAGGCTCTCAATAAATATTTAATGAAATAGTGGAGACTGTATTTCTTTTACATATTCAGAATCTCTCTCAGGGTCTTGCTTTGTTGTCCAGGCTGAAGTGCAGTGGCATGATGACGAGTCACTGAAGCCTCAATTTCCCCATCTCGAGTGATCCTCCCACCTCAGCCTCCTGAGTAGCTGGGACTAGAGGAGCATGCCACCATATGCAGATAATTTTTAAAAGTTTTGTTTTGGGTTTCACTATGTTGCCCAGACTGGTCTTGAAATCCTGGCCTCAGACAATCCTCCCACCTTGACCTTGCAAAGTGCTAGGATCACAGGTGTGAGCCACAGTGCCCAGCCTAGAATATCTTTTATTTATTGTCAGAACTATGTGAAGCTGCAGATATTAGTGCCTTCTCATTTAAAAAATATTTGTTAATGTGCTACTATGTTTTGGGGAGTGGTTATTATTCATTTTGGGGAGTTTTATATATTATACAAATACATAAAACTTGCTGTTCTAGATTTTAATGAAATAAGATTATCTCAAGACAGCTGAATATTGCTGAATCTAGATGGTAGGGTACTATTATTTCTACTTTTCTGTATGTTTGAAATTTGTCATCATAAGAAAATAGAAAGTTCAATCAGGTGAACTGGAATAGGTGCTAAATAATATACTGATTCAAATGACAGTAATTGAAGCAAAGTCTTTTAAAGAGATGAATAATAATATTTGTTCAGAATTACTACAGAAACATGATAGGTCATTCCTCTGCAGGGTATCAGCATCCTTCAATAGAGGAAACTGACCAGATAACACAGGCTTCAGACTTTTCCTGTTTTGTTTCCCCACTATGTGTATGAACTTTTGTTACTAGGTAAGATGCTTCTTCTCAGTTCTTTTTTCTTGTTCACCAATTATCCTATTAGCATCCTCAGTTAGCAAGATGTCATTATCAGCATGGGCTGTTCGCAGTGACTCACGCCTGTAATCCCAGCACTTTGTGAGGCCGAAGCAAGAGAATCACAAGAGTTTAAGACCAGCCTGGCCAACATGATGAAACCCCGTCCCTACTAAAAATACAAAAATTAGCCAGGTGTGGTGGTGTGTGCCTGTAATCCAGCTACTCAGGAGGCTAAGGCATGAGATTGCTTGAACACAGGAGGCAGAGGTTTCAGTAAGTCGAGATTGTGCTACAGCACTCCAGCCTGGGTGACAGAATGTGAGACCTTGTCTCCAAAAAAAAAAAATCTTTTTTTTATTGTGGTGAACAGAAATTACAGAAGTCATTCAAATAACTGCATGCAACCTATTTTTAGTTGTCTGTAGAGATGGACACTACATAGTATGTGATTAAATGATCTAGAAATGTGATGACAGCTTGCATTACTCTAAAAAAATAAATGATAGCTTTTGTGATTTTGGCTCAATTCCACTATTGCTTCCTTACTGATGCTAATTCATATTTTGAATCATATTTTTCTATGTGATCTAAAGTGTTTACTTAGGCTTGTTATTGGCATGCTTAAAATTTTCCTGTCTTACTTCACAGGATTGTGCTGAATTCTTCCTCTGGTTTCAGCCATCACAGCAGCCACAATGGAGTTGAATTGTTGGGCTTCTGAAAACTAATTCAACCTGACAGCCCTTAAACAGTATTGCATAATTGAGAATGGCCTATGATAAAGGTCTTGCAACTTGTTTCAATCAGTTACATTTAAATCTAATTATGGTGGGATTACAGGTGAGTTTAATTTCATTCCAAGTTTCTACAACGAATAGGCATTTCTTTAATTTTTTATTATAAGACATTTCAAACATGAGAAAGTACAGAAAATAACTTGGCATATTCAAGTAGGCAGCCATCTCAAACAGATGTTATCATTTTTCTATAACTGATTTAAGTCTTTTTATTGTTGTTGAGGAAATAAAATATTTCAGATACAGGTAAAGCCACCAGCTGCTGAATCCTTTCCTCTCCCTTCCTCATTCCCCCATGGTTACCACTATCTTGAAGTTGGTTGTATCATTCCCAAACATGCCTTTATATTTTCTATTGCCTATGTGTATCTATAAATAACATATAGCATTGTTTTCTGTTTCTCAGTTTTATATTAGTGGTATCATACTCATTAATCATTCTGCAATTTGTTTTTATACTCAATACTATATTTCTGAGATTTATTCATATATTTTTCAAATCCAATTTATTCATATTAACTGTTGTATAGAATCCTATTTATATTGCATATGTAATCTATAGTATATTTACCTGCTGATGAACAATTGTTTATAATTTTTTGCTATTACAAACAATGTTGCATTGAATATCCTTTTATGTTTTCCTGTATACATGCATGATTTCCTTAGGAGGGGAATTGCTGGGTAATAGGGAAAAGAATTTCAACTGTAAGGGATTATCAAATTAATCTCCAAATAACTATAAATTGGTATTATTTTATCACCACAAAAATATTTTGTGTGTCTGTGTACATAGATGCAAATCAAACCTACCTATAGGAGCCACAGTATGTAGAACTTGGTACTTTGTAACAAAACAACAGAGACAAAATGGAAATAGAACGAGATCTATGTCAATGCTCTTGAAGAGTAAAATTTTAATTGGGGTGAGCTCTAAGACAAGCTCAAAACAGTTGGTTAAAACAATCAGCCTCAACCACTGGTACTAACAGAGCCATATGTAGGTAGGGAGGAGTGCGTATGAATTAATGGTGATTCTTACAAGTTCCCTTCTTCAGGCTAAGCATGGGCAGAGACAACTCAAAGACTCAAAAAAGTCCCCTTGAGTCCCTCACACTAGGCTCCAAAGCTTCCTCTTACATTGTGCATCAAATCCACCCTTCATACAAGTTCTGATTAAAGCATTTTGATTGTTTAAAAGAGTAACTCTTTAGGAGAAATAAGTATATAGACAGGTGATATTTTGGCAGGGCACGGTGGCTCAGGCCTGTAATCCCAGCACTTTGGGAGGCCGAGGTGGGTGGATCATGAGGTCAGGAGATCGAGATCATCCTGGTTAACACAGTGAAACCCTGTCTCTACTAAAAATACAAAAAATTAGCTGGGCGTGGTGGCACATGCCTGTAGTCTCAGATACTTGGGAGGCTGAGGCAGAATTGCTTGAACCTGGGAGGCGGAGAGTGCAGTGAACCAAGATCATGCCACTGCATTCCAGCCCGGTGACAAAGCGAGACTCCATCTCAGAAAAAAAAAGGCGATGTTTCCAGAATCTCAAACTGTCAAGGTAATAAGGTTTTTAACAAACAAAAGAAAACCACTGAGTTTTCATCAGTGGCAGTAATATAACTTTTCTAACATGTTCTGTTAAAATGTAGTATATTAAATAATGTCAATGTTGCAAACTTCAGTGATGGGAATCAAAACAGTGCTAGCTTTAAGAGTACTTATTTTTAGAACACTGTCATTGGTGTCCTCACATGCCCTATAAATTACTGTGTTCATGCAGTGATCTGGACTATTTTTTTCTGCCCTAATACCAAATTAATCTCCAAATAATTATTCCAAATAATTATAAATTGGCATTATTTTATCACTATAAAAATGTTGTGTGTATGTGTATAAATAGATAGAAACCTGAGGGATATGACACATTTCCATCATTAACTGTGGTTTACTATGGCAGTAATGTGAAGCAAGGAGAATTTTTCTAAAAAAAAAAAAAAAAAAAACCCTCAGTTTCAGGTGATTTTGATATCCCATTCTCCTTTCACCATCATTGAGAACAGATGTTGTAGTACCGTGGTTCTTGATTTGGGCTGCACATTAGAATCACCAGGGGAGCTATAAACAAAAGTCTGACTTAATTTATCTGGGTGGAGCCTGGGCCCTGGCATTTAACAACGCTCCCTAGATGATTCTAATGTCCAGCCAAGGGTGAAAAGTACTGCTTTTTTCTAAAGCTATGGTTCTTGCACTTTAGCATACCCCAGAATCATCTGATAAAACAGATTGGTGGACTCCATAGAGCTTCTAATTCATTAGGTCTGAGGTGGGGCCAAGGATTTGCATCTCTCACAAATTCTCAGGTGATGCAGATGCTGATGCTGAACTCCGGGGATCACACTTTGAGAAATACTGCTCTAAAGCAAAAAAGATTCACCTTCCATCTACAGAGACTTCTAACATTTTTATAGAAAAGCTTCCACAATATTCATGTTAAATTGTTCTTTAGCTATTATTCAACATTTCAGTACAGAATTAGCTAACTATTTCCTTTTTTGAGTCAATCCATGCTCACCACTAAAAATAATATAACAATATAAATTACCGAATGACAAACATGAAAGCTTTTTGTTTCATTCTACCACCTAACTCAGGAGTTGGCAATTTTTTTTTCTGTTAAAGGATGAATAGCAAATGTATTTGGCATTGCAGGCTGTATGGTATTCAACTTTGCCCTTGTAGAGTGAAAGCAGCAATAGATAATATGTAAATGAATGGGTGGCTGGGTTCCAATAACGGTAGAGGGCTGGATTTAGCACATGGGCCATTGTTTGCTGACTCTTGCCCTAGAGATATTCACTGCTAATGCTGTCAGATGTACTTTTTCCAGACATTTTCTTTGCTTACATAAACTTAAATATTATGTCTGTATGCTCAAATAAAAATATATATATAGACCTTTTTGTATTTCTTTTGTGTGTTTGTGCTTTTCAGTGACAGGTTCTCCTCTCTCATACAGGCTGGAGTGCAGTGGTATGATAACAGCTCACTGCAGCCCCGAACTCCTGGGCTAAAGTGATCCTCCAACCTCAGCCTTCAGAGTTACTAGGATTATAGACATCTGTCACCAGGCTTGGCTAATGTAAAAAAATTATTTTCCTAGAAATGGAGGTCTTGCTACATCGCCCAAGCTGGTCTTGAACTCCTGGACTAAAACAATTCTCTTGCCTTGGACTTCTCAAAGTGTTAGGATTACAGGTGTCAACTACCACATCTGGCCCCATTTGTTTCTTTTTAAATGAAATAATCACTGAGGCATAATTTCTTATCCATTAATTTTTGCAAAGAGTGTGAGTGACAGGAGAAAACAGGAATTTTCAAACATTGTTACATAGAACAATGTTCATTTTAAGCAGAAATACTTGTATTAGCAAAAAATGACAGAAACGTAAGGGTCCATCAAAAGTGGCTTATTTAAATAAATATGGTATGGCCATATAATGGAATATTATGGGTATGTTAAAAAATAGAGTATACTGTTATGGAAAAATGTTTATGATATATAAGTAAGAGTTACTTAAACTGCAAAGTACAAAAATAGTTTAAAAGAAATTTCTGTCAGAAGAGTATGTCAACATTTCTGGCTTTACATAAAATCTATTTTATTTTTATTTATTTATTTATTTATTTATTTTTCAGACGGAGTCTTGCTCTGTTGCCCAGGCTGGCGGGCAGCGGTGCAATCTCAGCTCACTGCAACCTCCTCCGCCTTCCAGGCTCAAGGATTATCCTGCCTCAGCCTCCTGAGTAGCTGGAATTACAGGTGCCCACCACCATGCCCAGTGAATTTTTGTATTTTTAGTAGAGACAGGGTTTCACCACGTTGGTCATGCTGGTCTTGAACTCCTGACCTCAGGTAATCTGCCCACCTCAGCCTCCCAAACTGCTGGGATTACAGGCGTGAACTACTGTGCCTGGTCGAGTAAAATATATTTTAAAACCTAGTCTCTGTCTAGCTTAAGCTGCCACATGTAAAGCATGGAGAGCAGCTTATTTTATCCACTGAGAGGATACTATATTTGATTCTTAAGTGATTTAACAATTTTTCATATGTGAATTCTAAAGCTAGTAAACTGCTTTTTGCATTGTGCCTTTCAAAATTTTAGACATATTTTGCTGAACATCATTATTGTAATCATCTGGGAATGCCAGCTCATTGTTCAGAGAACCTAGTTTCCAGGTGGAACTGCAATTTAGTCCAATTGAATATGGCAGCTTTTACAAAACTGCTATTAGTAGGAACAGAGAAAGAGAATGATGTAAATATGCAGGGCACAGAAGAGTCCATTGCTCCTTCAACCTGTAATTTCCTATTCTCACCTGTGGGCACATTTTAAGTCAGTTGTGAGTTCATGGCAATACATTTTGTTGTGAAAAATGAAAGCTGCACTATTGAATGATAAAATTAGAAATAATGCAAAGATGGATTGTCAAATTTTTTTAATGCCATGGCAGATGCAAATGTTCAGTTTTGATGTCTATTTTGAGGACCTAAAACAAGGCTTTTAATCAATGTATTATACATCAAATTTATACTGTTAACTTCTGATTATTCAAATCAATAAAATATTCATAGAGAAATGTCCAAAGTTTTACATTTCTCAGACTTCTGCCCCCCTACCCTCACCATTAATTATCATGCCTAGAAGCTTTTTAGTAAAAGCAGCAGTTGTCAGACTGACGGAATCTGACAGGCCAGCAAGGCCCAATTACACTTGCGCTATGTGGCACTTTGATGTCCGGGAAACGAAGAGAGATGGGGTAAATTGGGTGGCACATTATGTTAATGACTTGATTTAATCCAGCCACTAAACTTTATGTAGCCTGTTAAAAAAGATGCTAACACTAATTATGCCACTTTGGAAAGGAAAGGAGGGGACAAGCATTTCAGACTGACAAAGTGAAGCTCATAAATGTTGTAAATGAAATGAAACAAAATGAAGCAATCTATGATTAATTATACATCACAGACATGAAGAGAAAGAACCAAGTAATATGTAGAAGTCCTGGGAAATCTGTTAGATTCCTTTTAAGGATCAACATTTCTAAGAAATAACTATGAACTGTCAGATTCTGTAACATGAAGAAAAGAAACTGAATGATCTTAAATTGTTTACACAGTATATCAGATACTTCAAATCCACAGTGTAACTGGCACAAATGATATTTATCTAGGACACTACTTCTAGTCCTCATTTTGTGACATTATAAATAGAGGCAATTTTTTAAAAGTCTACAAAATGGGGATACTATAGAGTTGGGTTATCTAATTCCTTTTTAACTAGTCTGTGCCTCTATTCTAATCTATTTTTTACATTACTGACGGTATGATCTTTCAAAATGTGATCTAAACGTGCAAACTCCTTAAGAACAGGAGCTTAATTTTTTTGTATTCACGAATCTATTCCCAGTCCCTAGAACAAGGCTAGGAACACAGCAAGTGCTCACTACATACATATCTGTTTAATGAATGAGTGATCTTCTATCCCCATTCCTTACAAATCTCCGAGGTCTCAATGCTCTGGATTATGCCTACCTTTTCAGCCTATTCTCCTGGGCTCTCTAAGTATACCATAATAGGCTTGGCCCATCCTAAAACCATTCTGAATTCTAGAACAAGCCATGCACTATGTTCTCTCAGACTCTCATGCTTTTCATTCCTATGGCCTATAATTTTCTCTCTCTTTTCATGAACTCCCAATCATCTTCAACATTGGCTCCAGCTTTATTGACTCTAGGATGTCATCCTTGATGAAGGGAAGGCTCCTCATGCTGACTTAGGGAGCACCCCATGCATTCCATTCTCCTAGTGCAGACCACTATGCATTATACTTTGTGTTTCACCCCCATTATAATTTGTGTCTCTTTGAGGGAAGGAATTGCTTCTTGTATGCCTGCCTGACACACAGTGTATGCTAATAAATGAAGAATTGTTGTGAGGAAATATTAACATAGGATGTACTTAGCACATAACAGGCATTCAGTAATACATTCCTCCCTATGAAAGCTATGTCTCACTATTCTGAGATTTCTACCAGAAGCAGTTCTTAAGGAGAAGACAAAAGAAAAATGAATAAACCACAAGTATTTTTAAGCTTACAAAAGAATTTATGAAACAACACTTCAACCAAAGTTAACACCATCAATAATTAGATAAAATGACATTTTGTGCCTCCTGATATGATGCAATGAAGAGGACATAGTATCACTTCTGTATTCCCACCAAAATGTATAACTGGAATCTGATCTGGAGGAAATACCAGACAAATCCAATGAAGAATATTTTACAACATGAATGGCCTGTATTAAAGAGTGTCACTGTTACAAAAGACTGCAAGAAAGCCTGAAGAACCACTACAGATTAATGGAGACAAAGAGCCATGAAAACTAAATGCATGTGTGATCTTGGATTGGATCTTGGGCCATATGAATAAGATGCTATAAACGATACTACTAGGACAACTGGCAAAATTCTAATGAAAACTGTAAATTAGATAACAATATCATATAATTGTTATGAAGTGTTTAGGGTTAAAGGGGCATGATTTCTGCAACACTCAAATGGCTTACAACAATTGTGTATGAAAGAATGTATGTTTATAAGTAAACACCTAAGTATGTGCACTATATGCATATGCAGGAGAGAGACTAGAAATGATAAAACAAATAGAGTAAAAAGTTAAAATCCGTGAATTCAGGTAAGGAATATACAGAAGTTCTTTGTACCACTTTTGCAATCTTTAAAGAGAAAGGTTCTATTATTCATATTAAATGATTTGCTAAAGTCGTACACACAAAAACTGGTAAATCAATAGAAAATCCTGTATTTCACTGTCGTAGTCCATTTGTGCTGCTACAGTGAAATATCACAGATTGAGTAACTTATGAATAACAGAAATGTATTTCTCAGAGTTTTGGAGACTGGGAAATTCAAGATGAAGGTGTCAGCAGGTTTGGTGTTGAGCGAGGGCTGCTCTCTGTTTCCAAGATCGTGCCTTGTTGCTGCGCCCTCTGCAGAAGAGGAACGCTATGTTCTCACATGGCAGAAGAGCAAGACAACGTCTCTTCAATATCATGCCCTTTCATACGGGTGCTAATCCCATTCATGAGAGCTGTGTCCTCATGACTTAATCACCTCCTGAAGGCCACATTTCTTAATACTGTTGCATTGGGGATTAAGTTTCAACATAAATTTTGGAGGGGTACCATCATTCAAACAATACCATTAGCCATTACAATTTCTTGAGTTTTGTTCCCAGGCTTTCAGATGATACCATTTTACTATATTTGGTATATAATTTACCAAAACTAAATTTCACCTGTTAACAATATGTTGTGGTTTGAATATTATTTTTTTGTCTTCACCAAAGTCATGTTAAAATTTAATCTGCAGTGTGGGGAGGTGGAGTCTAGTGGGAAGTGTTTGGGCTATGGGAGCAAATCCCACACGAATAATGCCCTCACTCTATTAGTTCCCTTGAGAGCTGACTGTTAAAAATAACCTGGCAACTCTTACTTCTCTCTCTTTTGCTTCCTCTCTTGGCATGTGATCTCCACACGCTCTGGCTCCCCTTAGCCTTCTGCCATGAGTGAAAGCAGCTTGAGGCCCTCACCAAACGCAAATGCCAGTGCTTCTTTCACAGCCTGCAGAACTGTGAGCCAAATAAACTACTTTTCTTTTTAAATTACCCAGCCTCAGGTATAGCTTTATAGTAACACAAAACAAACTAAGAAAACATAGGTTCTGGTCAGTGACTGCTGCTGAAAGTAGAATTTTTAAAACCCATGGGAGGTGAAGCATGAAGAACTGCTTGCTTTAAATGATGTTCACATTTGAGATAGCATCTGAAACCATTATAGGAAATCAAATTTTGGAATGGGAGCGAAGACTGCATCAGGCTGTAGCAAAGCAACACAAATTATTCTCCCTTAAGTAATGGGAAAAAATGCAGTTTATTACAAAGAAAAAATATGTATATGTATATTAAATTATTTGAATATTTTAGAGAAATCATTATTTTTGCTAAACTTCTTCATTAAAGTTTATTTTACCTTAGTTAAGAGCAATGTACAACTTCACTGAGATGCTAGCAACGTTGCCAACATACAGATGGTTCTATTGTAGGTCTAAGTAGGAGTTTTCACAGATTAGATGAGATTATAATTAATAAATATATAATAATAATGATAAAACTTTGGACAGATGAAATGTTCTATTTGTATTTATCAAGCACATAAACAATGGATATCTCTATTTCATGGAGGAATCTGTGACAACAGAAATGTTCTGCTCTATTGTTTTTGTTTTATTTATTTGGGTAGAGACAGAATGTCACTCTGTTACCCAGACTGCAGTGCAGTGGTGCAGCCATAGCTCACTGCAGCCTTGAACTTCTGGGCTCATGTGATCCTCCTGCCTTGGGCTCCCAGAGTGTTGGGATTACAGGTGTGAAGCACTGTGCCTGGTCTGTGATTTTGTTTTAAAGAGAGATTAAGCTACGAATATGTGAAGAAAGAGTTAAAAGAAATATTACAATTCTTACCAATAAAGTAAAAATTCTACAAAAAAACCAATCATTTAGGAAAAATTAATGTAGATGAACAGAAAAAGCTAGAGCTTTTTACTCTACTTAACATTTACTTTATAGAAACTTTTTCCCTCTTAAAATAAAAAATGCTCTGGTAAACAGTATACTTCCCATATATATTTAAAAAAATATAATTCTCTTCTCAAAATGTCAATTTGCATACTACTTTTCAGCCATGTGCTACAAGATTAGTGAAGTACACCTGCACAAGATTAACTGCTTTCTAAAAAGGCTTCATTTTATTTGGCAGAAATGAAATAACTGTAACATATTATCAGTGGACATATCTAGGTAAGAGTAGTCTATGAATTCACATAGGCAAACTATTATAGTTTCAAAGGGCATCTCACATTTTGAGTTCTTTAAAGTTCAGATCTGCTTCAACACATCTTGGTATGCTAGTCTTGAAAAGGAGTCAAGGAAGTCAGCTAGTTTTAGCAAATAACTATTGGAGGTATTGATTAAAGGTACTCTTTGCAAAAAATAATACTTATATGTTATAGTCCATTATATAATGAAACCATAAATAAAAATTTCTTGTACTAGATGACCACTTGGTTAAGATTAAAATAAATATTAAAGTTTTCCAGAAACAGTTTTCCTTAAGATTTTTATATATGAAGACTGTATATGAACTGTGAATGAAAGACAGCCTTATTTCAGAACATTTCTAGTTGGCACCAAATTACTGACCTGTTTGATATTCCTGGAGACAGGACCTGGAATAATACAGTCATCACTGTCAGAAGCTGATATATCCTCTTCAACTGTTAAAAAATAAAAGAGTAACATTTACACAAGTTAAACCAGTTCTACTTACACCTTGTGAAATAAAGAGAAAGAAGCACACACCATAAGATAACCTTAAGAAACATGGTAATTATGTCTAGATCTTTTTAGTAGCAAATTCGTTTATAGACATATTACATTTTAGGGAAAAAAAAGATGAAAAATTTTAAGGTTAATTTTGTAGAAGCAAAGGAAATGCCAATAAAAAAACACCTTATTGTAAAATTTAAGAAAAAATTTTTAAAAAGAGAAGCATAGGGTAATACATGTTTTTTAACAGTCTGACCAATAATGTCATGTAAGTCAATGCTATTCTTATTATTCAAAAGTTTTAAAAATTTTATTGCTTTATTGATATAAAACTGACACACAAACTGCAAAAGCTGACACACACACACACACACACACACACACACAGAGACACAAAGACACACACAAATATATTTTAATTATTTTTAGAGACAGGGTCTTGCTATGTTACCCAGGCTGGGGTACAGTAGCTATTCACAGGCACCACATAGCACACTCCAGCCTCTAAGTCCTGGGCCCAAGTAATCTTTCCCTCACAGCCTCCAAAGTAGCTGGGACTACAGGCATGCAACACCATGCCTGGCTAAAATTAGATGTTTTGCCATAAGTATAATCCTGTGAAACCAACACCACAGTTAAGATAGTGAACATATCCATCACCTCCAAAAGTCTCCTTAGGTCCTTCTGTAATCTCTTCCCTTCTGCCCCTCCCTGTTCCTATTCTTGAAAATTAGTTTGCTTTTACCAGATTTTAAAAAATACAGTAAGTGGTCATTTTGGCTGAGTTTCAATTTTTAAGTCAAGACCTCTACACTAATGCAGATGATAATACTGAACTCAAAGGGAATATAAAACTGTTTAAAACATAAATTGGGAACATGGTCAGCAACAGCATTTGTATTCCATTGTGGAGCTCCAAGTTGAAATAAGCAAAGATACAACAATTCCACCTAACTACAGCTAAGCAGACAGAACTATATTCTATCATTTCTGTCGAGAAACAGGTATTGTGAAGTAGATCCTGCTATTAAATGAGCATGTTCTATGATGCATACACTAACAGACAAAACAAAGCACAGAGTTAAGCAAATGATGTTAGTTTAAAAAAGGAAGTCACCTTCTGGTTCCAAGTCCTCTGTTATTTCTGTTTCATCTTCAGAAGACACCAGGCTTTGTTCTGCAAGCTGACCTTCAGATAGTAAAGACACATCATCTTTTCCTTGCTGCATTTTCTCAGTATTCTCTTTTACCTCATCTACACTGCTTTCTTGTGAAACCTGAAGAAATAAAAGCACACTGGTATATTTATTATTGCTTAGATTACATTTTATAGCATTCTTGCTGGAATATTTGAATAATAAAGCATATAAATTTGAGACTTAAATATACAGATAATGTAAGATGTATGAGACTCAGAAAACAACCACTTCAATTTGTACAGGCAAATGACAATATATAGATAAATGGAAATCTGAATATGTACTAAGAATAAAAAATGTATTAATCTCAAAATGAATTTTACATTAAGACTTTAATTCACATATCCATATATTACCTGCCAATAGCAGTATAATTACAGCTGTTACTCTTGTCATATTTTTGACTTTTTGTTCCAAGGAAGTCATATATAAAAATAGGATAAATGCCATGACTTTCCGAGTCATGTCAAAACTTATAAGACAAAGTCTTTAAGAACCAAATTAAACCTTCCAAAATAATTTTAACACAAATGCATACCTTGGAAACATGTGAAACAGCTGGCACATTAATTTCTATTTCTGGTATATGCTCCACTTCTGGCGAAGTTTCCTTCATATCTTCAGGAGGAGGAGAAGTCTCCTTATATTAATGTGAAAACATGCATGTATGTTATTTTTTATTTATTACTAAATCCCAAATCATTCTATTCCATATATATTAATGAACTAATAAAAATCAGCAGCAAATATAATAGTAACTCATATGACGCTGAATTTACTTAGTATATTTCAGTAAAATGGTATTGATATTCCTTAAAACATAAATATATATTTATAAACATATATATGTAATTGAAGAACTGCAAGTGCAGTTCATTGAAGCACTGTTTACAATAGCAAAAAAAAAAAAAATGAGAGTGATGCAAATGTCCAACAATAGGGAATAAAATAAAATATGCTGTATCCAAATAATGATACAGATCTGTGTTTATTAACATTACAGAGAATACATAACACGGTGCTGAGTAAAAACGCTATTTACAGAACAGTATATATAGTTGTATTATGTTTTGTTAAAATACAAACAAGGAATCCAACATATATCTGTGTGTATTTCCATGGGAAAAAGTATAAAAGGCAATTCATCAAAACAGTATCTCTGAGTTTTAGATTTGGGAACATTAAATTTTATTTTCACTGTTTTTTTTTCTTCTTTGTGTTTTCTAATATTTCTATGCCGATTATAAATATTCATGTGATTTTAAAAATGCCATATGCTGTCATAGGTATGTATTCCTTATGATCAACGTCATCTTTTTATTTCATCAAATATGAATTTATAGTTAGCTATTATTCCTGGGTTAATAAACTAATGTTTAGTTTTAAAATACAGCTTATGACTTTTACTATTTTTAAAAGTAAACATGGCCAATATAGGAAATGTGAAAGATAAATATAAAAGAAATCAATATAAATCTAGTACTCAATGGTAATATCTATCAAACTTCTTAGATTTCTATTTCTTTAAAACTAATTTTTGATGGAAATAAAAATTTTGGTTATATAGTGGTAACTGTATGATAAATATAATATATCCTGTTACATTAAAAAATTTAATATTATAAATATTTTTTCCTTATATGAAACTTGGAAAAACAATTTTAAATGACAAAGAATATTATATTGATGGGTATATTATGGCTTAATGAACGATTTGAACACTGCTGGACATTTAGCTAGTTCACAATTTTTAGGTGTTATGAGTAACATTGCATCAAAGACCTCTATGTTTACGTCTTTTTAATGCTAGTGGTCATTTACTTAGGAATCAGGCTACCTGTGTTCAAATCCCAGTTCTAATACTTTGGCCATGAGCAAGTTACTTAACCTCTCTAAACATCACTTTCCCCATCTTTAAATGAGAATAATTCTAGTATCAATGACATACGGTTGTTGTGAGGACTAAATGAGTCCAAATGTAAAGCACATAATAAGTACTCAATAAATACTAGCAATAAAACATCTACTGATTTATAACTATTGAATTCATTAATTATCACATATATATTAAATGCTCTGTATGTGCCAGGTGTTATTTTAAGCTCTGGAGAGACAGAATATTTTGATATAGGTTGTAGTTACAAAGGTGTGTACATATTTAAAAATCCATTGAGCTCTGTGCTTAAGATTTACGTCCTTTACTATATAAGCTATATGTGAATTACAAAGAAGATATGTTTTCTAAAAAGTACATGTGAGAGAGAATGGTAACAATCTGAATACAATATATATTTAAAGTACAGCTGACAGCTTTTGTGGATGACCTGGATGTAGCATGAGACAAAAAGAGGAGACAAAGGGATGCCTCCAAAATTTCATGCCTGTGCAATCAAGTGAATGATTATGTCATTTACAGATAATAGGAAACACTGAAAGAGGCAAAAATTTTGGGAGACGGTTGGTATAATCAGGAGTTTGGTTTTTGACATGTTAAGTTTAAATTCCTATTAAACATTCATTGCATATTAAATAGGTAGTAAGAAAACAAATATCAAATTCAGCAGTAAGGTCTAGACTAAAGATTATAAATATGAAAGTGTCAGCATATAGACGCTTTTTAAAGCCATGGGACTGTACAAGATCTCTTAATGTAGATACGTATTGAGAAGAGGTCTGAGGCTGACTGCAGAGGCACTTTGACATTCAGACATATGGTCAGGAGTGTGAGAAGTATAACGGTAAAGTTGGAGGAAAGCTAGAAAGGCATGGTGTCCCAGAGGCCAAGAGAATAGAGGCCCGTATTCCACTGTGTCAAATGCTCCTGGGAGATTAAGAGAGGCACTGAGGACTGACGACTGCATATGGCAGAAAGTCACTGTGACCTTAGTAAGAACAGTTTTAGGAGGATAAAAGCTTAACTGAAGTGAGTTCAAGAACCAATGTGAAGTGAAGAAGACAGAATTTAGACCATTTTTTGAAGTTTTTTTTTTTTTTTTTTTTTTTTAATAAATAGGAGCAGAGGATTAGGGCAGAAGCTAGAGACAGATAAGGGCCCACAAAAGGGTTTAGATAAAAAATGTGAACAGTTAACACTTACATATAGTGCCAAAACACAAAGCGATCATTTTAATGGGAAAAGACATACTTTATTCACCTGTTTCCATTTAAATCAGGTAGGGAATAGTATACCCGTATCATTTATTTCAAATATTTGTTATGAAAAAAATAAGTATTTTCAGTGTTTACTACTCACATCACTCTGATGTGGCATGATATCCATGAAAGACACCTTCTTATCTACTGGTGTTAAACGCTGTCTTGGTTTAGGTCTTGGTGCCTAAGACAAACCAACCGATATGTCAGACTGAGTATGATGACCATTAGATTTCAGATAAGACTTTAGCTATTTTTTTTTTTTGGGTGAGGGTGGCTTAGTTTAGTTTAGTTCTTAAGCTTTATATTCAAAATTTTACACTTGTAGAAAAATTAAAAGTCACTGTTACTCACTACAACTAGTGTGCTAACAGAGGATGCTGGAGGAAGTCTTTGAACAACTTCTGACTCTTCTCTGCGTATGAAATTTCTTAAGTCTTCTGTTGTTATTGATCCGCTTGGTGGAAGGTAAGCAAATTTCCATTTCAATATAACATGGATGGTGCCAGCAGGATGCTTTTGATGGTCTGTTAACTCAAATATTCCTGTCAAATTACAACAATTCTAATTAATGCTAGGGTGAAGTTCTATTACCATAAGAATTAAAGAAGAACAAAGAACTACCCCCTACTTTAAGAGTCTCAAGCTCTACCGACTGAGCTAGCCAGGTGGTTGTACCCCCTACTTTAAAAATAATTTTGGCTTTTACTCAGAATTCAGATGGCTTAGAGAGTAAAATAAAGACAAAATGATCTATGACAGGTTCATCTCTCAAGTAGACTTCCTCCAGAAGTTGAGGCCTCAAAGATAATGCTGATTCCAAGATGAGAAAATTTATGTATAAATATTTTAATTCACTGAAATTAAATTCAGAGATTTTTCAGAATTCTTAGCCTTCCTTTAAGAAGGCTTATGGCTCAAGTATCAACCTCCATTTTGACCTGAAAGTTTTTGTAAGGCTTGTCTTTCAAGAAAAATATATTAATACTTTAGAATTTCAAATAATTTACACATCTAAAGGAATATTTATGTTACCATATAATTCTATTATAATTTTAAATATATATTATTGGGATTTGTTAAATCACTCCAAATTAATAGTAGCACAAAGTCCATAAAAAGAAGGACCATCTACAACAAATAGCAGTAACAAAAGAAATGTGAATCTGTTACATTGAGTCTCAAATGGTAATAGTTGCACAGATTTGTGGATATGAAAAAAATCCCTGACTTAAAAAAAAACAAACCTATATATCTTTTTTATTATTTTTTTAAATAGTCAGGGTCTCATGACATTGCCCAGGCTGCAGTGCAGTGATTATTCACAGATGCAATCATAGCACACTGGAGGCCCTGAACTCCTGGCCTCAAGCCATCCACCTACTCAGCCTCTGGAGTAGCTGGAGACTACAGGTACCCAGCTTAAACTTAAATTTCAAGCATTAACTTTTGCTTAAGGGTATCCTTTACTTTGCTTTCAAGTGTTGATACTCCTTTTAATGGCTGGCTGGAAAAAACTCCCAAACTCTAGACTTTAGGTAGGATAAAAGGATATAGGTAGAACATAAGGAGGTGATAAACCTCTATTACATGCACAGTAAGACTTCCAGAATGGTTAAGTAAAAACCTCAGCAAATCTGCTCTTAAAAAATGATGATAAAACTGGATAAAATGGTCAAAAATAACCATTTAAGGACTCTGGAAACTGATCAAAGATATTGGATAAATGGAGAAGCATTTACTCAAGAAAATCTACTGCACCTCAGTAAGAAAAGTAGGAATCTATGGGACTGCTCTCATCCTCCCCTTTCTCCCCCAGTTCCATTTTGCAGAAGTTATGCCAGGCTAGGATAGAATAGGAGGACTGGCAGCCTCTGTTGTAGGGGGCTGACTATATGTGGAACAAAATATAGATAATTTCATGCCCAGAGGCATTATTAAAAACAATAGCAACCTCAGTGGCAAACAATCAGAGAAGGTCAAGATCACAGATAGCCTGAGGTCTCAATACTGATTGCGGCAAGCCAAAAGACCAGAAGGCCAGCCAACAATTTAAAAGGGAGATCCAAGGAATAAGATATCAAATGTGGATGTTGGCCAGGTGGGGTGGCTCACGCCTGTAATCCCAGGACTTTGGGAGGCCTAGGAGGGTGGATCACTTGAGGTCAGGAGTTCGAGACCAGCTTGGCCAACATGGTGAAACCTTGTCTCTACTAAAGATACAAAAATTAGCCAGGTGTGGTGGCGGGTGCCTGCAATCCCAGCTGCTTGTGAGGCTAGGGCAGGAGAACTGCTTGAACATGGGAGGAGGAGGAGGTTGCAGTGAGCCCAGGTGGCGCCACTGCACTCCAGCCTGGGCTACAGAGCAAGACTCCATCTTAAAAAAAAAAAGAAAAAGTGGGCCTCAACAAGATCCTATTTATAGCTCATGGTGTGGAAGGCTATGGGCATGCACAAAGCTGTGTAAATGCTCAGGAGAAATCAAAGAGGATCCTGGTAAGCTATCTGTCCCTGGCTGAATGAGAGATCTAGTCAATTCAGAAAGTAAAAGTTGAGGCAGGCTTGTAGACTGAGCTTTGATTTGAATGCACCCTCCATGCCACACACTGACCCATAGACAAAGGGTAGAAACTTACTGGCTCAAGGTGTTTAAGCATACCTTTGAACAGTCACTGGCTAACCACTAAGCTATGCTGACCTATGGTTAAAATGGATACAAAAGAAAAGAAACAAAACTTAGCAGAGACATCAGCGGCTATACACAGCAGGGGAAACAGATTCTACAGAATTAGTCCAGGCAAGTCACCAAACAAACAAAAATAGCCACAATAACCACCTAGGAAACGACGTTACAATATATTATCCAAAATGTCCATTTCCACTCACGAGACATGCCAAGAAATAGGAAAATGTACTGCTTATACAGAAAAAAAACCTAACAATAGACATTTTTTGAGAATGATCACGTTAGACTTGGCAAAGATCTCAAAGCAGCTATTATCCATATGTTCAAAGAACTAAAAGAAAGCATGTTTAAAGAATTAAAAGGAAAGTATAATGATACTGTTTTATCAAAATGAGAATGTAATAAGAGATTATAATGCTTGGGTGCAGTAGCGCATGCCTGTAGTTCTAGCTGCTCAGGAGGCTGAGGCAGGAGAATCACTTTAGCCTAGGAGTTGAAATCCAGCCTAGGCAACATAGCAAGACCCCTAATTACGGAGTTGAAAAGTATAATTATTGCAATTCAATAGAGGGTTCAGTAGGAAATCTGAACTTCTAAAAGAAAGAACAAAAATGAACACAGCCTCAGAAACCTGTGGGGAAACCATCAAACATACCAACATATGGTACGTGTACTGGAAGTTCAAGAAGGAGAAGAAAAAAGGGGCAGAAAAGAGTAACTGAAAAAATAATGGCAGTAAACTCCCTAAATGTGGTACGTAACATTACATTACACATACAGGAAGCTCAACAAATTCCAAATAGGATAAATGCAAAGGGATCCACATCTAGACACATAAGTAAAACTGTTGAAAGCCAAAACAAATAGAAAGCTTGGAAAACAGCATCAACTAAGAGAGAACCTTAACAAAATTAATAACTGATTTGTTATTTGAAACAATGGATCCCAGAAGTAAGGGTCTGATGTACTCAAAGTGCAGAAAGTTAAAAAGCGAACTAAACTAAACTGTTGACCAAAAATATTATATACAGCAAGGCTATCCTTCAAAAAACAAAAGCAAAATAAAAATTCCCAGAAAACAGAATCCTCCTAGATTGAGAGAATTCACTGCCAGGAGACACCTAACTTACAAGACATATCGCAGGAAGTACTTCAGGCTGAAGGAAAGAGACACCAAATGGTAACTCAAATCCATACAAAGGAATGGAGACTAATAAAGGTAATGACATAGGTAATTATAAAACATAGTATAAATACATATTTTCTCTTTTTTCTTCTTACTTAAAAGATAATTGCATACAACAATAATTATAAAACTACATTGTTGGGCTCATAACACAGCAAGCACCATAGTGACAGTACAAAGGATGGGAAGGAAATGGAGCTATATTGGAGTAAGAAACTGATATCAGACAGTAACTCAAATCTACAGGAAGAAATAAAGAATACCAGAAATTACAAATATGTAGGTAAATAACAAAGTCTTTTACAATTACATATTTTCTCCCTTCTCTTAACTTCTTTAAAGAATAGAAGATTTTATAAAGCAATAACTACAACATTGTATTGTTGAGTATATAAAATATAGAGAGGCATACTATATACATATATATGATAATAATAGCAAAAAGAAGATGAGAGTGAAATTACATTGCATTTTCTATATTTTAATTGAATTAAATATTTAATATAAATACCTTAAGTATTCAATTCCATTAAGTTAGTATTAATTTTAAGTAGACTGGGATAAAATGCACATTATGATCCTTAGAGCTACCAGTAAGAAAATAATTGTTAAATATGGCAATATAGCCCTAAAGTTTAAAGACTGAGAAGAGGTTAGGATGATTAGTTACAAACAAATCATATTTGTAACACTAATTTGTAATGTTTTGTTTTACAATTTTATAGATTCAAGAACATAGACTTACCTGAGATACACCTGTCATGTGCCAATGAAATCAGAGGTACATCGACTTTTCCTATGTAAATATTCTCCTGGGTATCACTATCATCAAAAACATAAAAACTCAGAGACTCTGACTTAAGGTATCGATCCAAATCCATATTCATTGGCACTGGGAAATACATATGATCATCAAACTGTGGATCATTGCTACTGGGAATGATGGTTGTATCATGGTCTGCAAAATCAAAAAACTTGTACACAACATATGGGTATGGCTGCAGGTGGCTTGCTCGGGACTGCAGGTGGTTGCAACATCTTATTGTAATATGAAGTTCATTTAGGTTGCCATCTGTGGAATCTGTAGAACTGAGTTGAGTAGTTTTGGGTGCTTGCTGACTTAACTGGAAAAACATACATATTTATATTATAGAAATAACGCAGTTAAAAGATAAAACAGCAGCTGCCAACCCCCAAATAAGATAATTTTGTCAATGACAAAAGCTGCATATTTTCACTTCAAAATTTCTCAGTAAAATAATCTTTGATTCTTATTGGAAATCAATATTTCCTAGAACATGTATGAATACATGATCCTGTGTTATTAGCAAGAAACCTTGAGACTGAGCATACATGTAGAGATTGGTGCTAAAATCAAATAAAACAAAGAAAATGTTAATCTGATGTTCCTTAATTCTGTTTGATAATTAAAGACTATAGTGAGCAATGGGTCCACAGATGAACGTCCTAAGTAAAAGACATTCACCCGCCCACCCAGAGTAATGATTCTGTTATATTTGGGTTGGCCCTCATCCTGAACTGTTGGGATTTGAGGAAGCAGACACCTGAGGCCAAATTAGCTAGTATAACAAAGTTCAACTGTTACAGAAAAAGAGAACAGAGTCAGAGATAAACACTGAAGGGATAAAGAGCTAGGACTGGGAGGATTACTTCAGGAGAGAGATGAACAAGGAGTTATTAGGTAGAACCGGAAACTACTCAATGGTTCCTTTGGAACTATTACTGAGATGGGTGGCACACAGCTATTATAGAAAGCAATTGTGCTGTTAAATCTTCCATGGCTGACGAGATCTGGAACAAAGAAAATGCTAGGGCTTCTGTGCTTTGTTTGGTTCAGTGCTGGAGAATTCTCTACTTATCTTAAGGCATCCCTCTGTGTTTCTGAATCTGGATTGAACATGTGGGACCCTGACTCCATGAGAAGTTTATTGGAGGAGGAAAAAATAAAGCTGTCATCATTACCTCCTTAGTGGAGAAATCTGATGTGTGGAGAGGAGAAACCTATGAAGGAAATCACAATATTGCTTTCCCAGGGGTAGTTTGCTCTCAGCCATAGAAGGCTAAGTGAAATGACTGAAAAAGTACCTCCACTTCTCCCCTTCAATCTATCCACCAGAGCTGAAATTCCACCAGGAAACAACTTATTCAAGTCAGAATTTGGGAGTCTAAAAAGCTTTAAATTACAAAACCAAACAATGTGGTCTCCTTAGTTCTAATTTCCATCTCCATAACATCATTTCCCAAAGTACGTTGTAAGGAACACTGGCCAAAAAGATGGTCTCTGAAAGCAGTTGCACTCTTTTTAAGTTTGGGAATCAGTGTGTTATTAGCCATGCTTCTTGAACTGAAAGTCATAGAAATCAATTATACCTAGGAAAAACAACAAAAAAAGGACTTTAACAGGAATATTTCATGGAACATATAGTAGACATGTGGTTCGGCCTTTGGAAGGCAGTGGCCTAGAAAATTAGCAGAATGTCCTCTCCATCTGGTCTCCATTTTTTTCTGTATGTTTGTTCATTAGTCTCTTTCTTCAGACCCAATGTCTTACTTTCACTGTTTAACATGGCAGACGATGGCTGCCCATAGCCCCCAATTTTACGTGTTCTAGGTATGTCTTGCTTTCTCTTGATCTCAGAGGGCAGAATCTGATTGGTTCAACTGGGGTCAAGTGGATATTCTCAAATCATTAGTTGTAATTGGGTGGGGAGTGAAAGAAAATGGGATCTGCTAACAGGAACCCGGCCACTGGGAGTCCAGCCCCACGACTGGAGGTGAGGGAGCTCCCAAAGAAAAAAAGGTAAGATAATTACAACTTGAGCAGACACACCAAATGTTTCTACTATATCCTATCCCTCTGTTACTCAATGTAAGTGGATATTTTACGTTGCCTATTAAGATTTGTGTTATATATGAGAACTCCTAAAGTCAAGAATCCTATTTAACCTTGCTCAACTCAGGGTTTTCTGCATTTATTAGATCACGGAATTAATTTGAAAATATTGTAATTAAGACTCCATGAAACATTGTTTGGGAAACGCTTCCCTGAGGAATTGCATTTAAATTCGCAGTTCTCAGAAAGACAATATTAATTTTGTATTCTACTTTGCACTTCAGAAACCTAACATGAAGAAATAATTTGAAAGGACAATAACTGATAGTCCAAAAATAGCTGTTTATTTCCTTAACAACAGAAATTGTTAACAAAAGTCTCTTGATGTATGATATCAGTATTATGATTATTAATTTTTCAAAAGTGTCCTGAGTAGTACAAGGAAGTCTGTTTGCATTGATGGAAATGTTCCGTATTTTGGATGTGGTGGTAGTTATATGAATCTATACATGTGATAAAACTGCAAAGAATAACTACATATATACATGCACACACACACACATACATGCAAATGAGTGCATGTACAACTGATGAAATCTGAGTAATGTATGTAGCCTAGTTAATAGTAGTTTACCAATATCAATTTCTTAATTTTGCAATTATACTATAGTTATGCAAGATTTTACAATTAGGAGAAATTGGGTGAAGGCTACAGGGCACCTCTTTGTACTATTTTTAACCACTTCCTGTGAGTCTATGATTACTTTAAAATAAAAAGGTAAGAAAAGCCACTTGATGGCTGGGAAAGAAAATGATTTCAGTTTAAAGCATGACATATAAATAAATATTTTAAAATTTCTATGTAATAAAAGGGTCTTAAAGCCAAACAAGCTTACCGATTGCACATGCTCTGGCCCCTTAAAATTTGATGTTATATATCCCAAAGCCTTTGCCCGTTCTCGATAAAGTCGAATTGCTTGATCCATGGGAACTCTTAATCGGAACCAGTATTCCACTGTGCCAAAATTTGGGATGTCTCCTTTAGTTCCTACAAATCAATACATAACCCAAAGTTAAAATAGTTTCACACATTAAAATATATACCAGTAAAAAATACATCAATGGCATTATGCATTAAAACTATACATGTTATGCTGAGTAAAATAACATGAATTGCACAAATAATGTGAGATTGGCAAATAACAGATGAAGAAAACAGTTACTTCTGAAGTATGAGTTTCATTATATGTTAAATATTATTAAAGAACTACATCAAACTATGTTTGAGATATTCTAATTTATACTATTTCATTCCTTCTAAAATATTCCTTTTAAAAATCTAGGCTGAGTGCAGTGGCCCACACATGTAATCCCAGCACTTTAGGAGGCTGAGGCAGGTGGATCAGGAGGTTAGGAGATCGAGACCATCCTGGCCAACACAGTGAAACCCTGTCTCTACCAAAAATACAAAAACTATCTACATGTGGTGGTGCGTGCCTGTAGTCCCAGCTACTCTGGAGGCTGAGGCAGGAGAATTGCTTGAACCTGGGAGGTGGAGGGTGCAGTGAGCTGAGACCGGGCCACTGCACTCTATCCTGGTGACAGAGCAAACCTCCATCTCAAAAAAACAAAAATCTAAACATTGAATCAAATATTCCACAGATTCTTTTTGATGAGATAGTATAACACTTTTTAAAAACAAATTGCACTGAATGTTGTCTAACATTTACAATATGAAACCTCAAAATTATAAATATGACATTCCATATTCTAATTCAAGTTTCAAGACATCTCTGGCACCTTCTCATTTCTATACTCTATCACAAGCATAGGAGAAAACATTGTATTTATGCAAAATACATGCCTCATGCAGTATATCCTTGCATATTTGCCCTGCACACCCTCAGAAGTCCTCTCAACTCAGGCAGCTCTTCACCTCTCTTCTGTGGGGAGGACTTCCTGTATGGCTCCCAGGAGAGTAGAGCCCCGTGCCTCCTTCACGGAGGTTGTATGTCCTTGTTAGGGCACTGACTGCTTTGGCCTGTTTGTTCACCAGTCTATTTTTCTAATACACTGCAAGTTTCTTGACAGCAAGGGCCATAATTTCCACCAGTATACTCCTACCAGAGAAACTAGTATATAAAGGCTACTTAATATTTGTCAAATAGAGATATTCTTTTGACAAACTTTTGTTTATTCTTTTGACATAAACTTTTCTGAACACATGAGATTATTACAAATATTACCCCTACTCTCTCCCACTTTATCAATTTTTTCCCTGCTAATGGACCATTCTTATCAGCATACAAATGTAACTTAGTATCTGCCTGCTATAGTTTGAATGTTTTTACCCTCCAAGACTCAGGCTGAATTTAATTACCACTGTTAAGAGCATTACAAGAGTACCCCCAAACCTAAAATGCAATAAAAAGTATATATATTAAAAAAAAAAAAAAAGAGTATTACAAGAAGGACCTTTAAGAGGTGATAAGGGCTGGGCAAAGGTAGTGAGTTATCTCAACAGATTGTTCACAGTCAGTTACAGAGAGAACTCCTTTTTCTAGTCCTCCCCCGTTCTCACTATTGCACTTGACTAGTCTTAAAAAAAAAGTGATGAGGCCACGAGGGATCCACCCTCATGGGTAGGACTGGCACCATTATAAAAGGCAGAGATTGGCCCCTTCTTGCTTGCTCCCACCCGCTTACCTTCTGCCATGTTATTAGGCGGCAAGAAGGCCCTTACTAGATGTGAACACCTTGATATTGGACTTCCCAGACTCCAGAACTGTGGATAATACATTTCTGTTAATTATATTAATAGATTACCCAGTCTCAGATGTTCTGTTACAGTAGCACAAGACACACTAAGACAGAAGTCATCATTTTAAAATAAGTCCTAAAAGAATAATATTAATGCAATATATATTTGCTTGTATATGCATAAAAGATCTTTGAAGCTGGGTGTAGTGGCTCATGACTATAATCCCAGCACTTTGGGAGACTGAAGTCGGGGGACTGCTTGAGTCCACGAGTTCAAGACCAGCCTGGGCAACATAGTGAGAACCTGTCTTTATGAAGAAACACCACAAACAAACAATCTCTGAAAAAATTTGCAGTCTTTGATGAGGGGACCCAGGGTGGCTAAGGATCAGGGGAGGGAAGCAGACATTTATGTCTTTTTGATTTTTGAGTCATGAATATATTACCTATGTAATCTATCACTCAATTAATAAAATAAAATCCCTCCTAAGACCCTAAGTCACGCTCCTTCCTTCTTCAAATACTTTCTTCACTTGGTCCCTAGGGTACCACAGACTCTTGGTTTTCCTCCTACGTCACTGGCCACTCCTCAATTTCCTTTGCTGGCTCTTCTTCCTCTTCCTGAAGCCTTAATTTTGGCATTTCCCAAGGTTCAGTTCTTGGCTACCTTCTTTCCTTTATCTATATTCACTCTCTATGGGATTTTATCTATCTTATGGCTTATATTCCATATGCTAACAACTCCCACTTTCATTATCTCTATCCCTTACCTTCAGATTGGTGTGTCTAACCACAAGCCTGACATCACCACGTGGATGTCCAACAGGCAGGTCAATCTTAACTTGCTGAAACAGAATTCTTGATTTTCTTTATCAGATGTGTTCCATTCCCAGTTTTCCCTATCTAAGTAACTGGCATCACCATTCTTCTAGCTGCTTATGCTAGAAATGCTTACTTCATCCATTTCCCTCACTATCACACATTCAACTGATAAGCAAGTCTTGAAGGCGAAGTTAATAAAATATGTATGGAATATGACTACTTTTTATCGCCACTTTCACTACCATCTTAATCCAAGCCCCCATCATCTTTCTTTGATCAATGTAATAGCCTGAGAATGGTGCTATTTTCCCTCTTGCCTGCCTCAGACTACTTTCCACAGCACTCAGGGTGATTTTTCTAAAAGCTCAGAAAATCCAAACTACTCCCTCTGACCAAGGCTCTGCAATATGATCTGGCCCTGCCTATCACTTGGAATCTCCCTTTGCTGCAGCCACTGGGCTTCCTGCTGTTCCTCCCACTGTCAGGCTTGCTCCTCCCTCAGGTTTTGGCACTTGCTATTACCTCTGCCTGAAACATTCTTCCCCTGGATCCTGGCATGGATCTTCATTCCTTACCAATGCCACCCCCTCAGAGAAGCCCTCACCTGAATTTGCAACCTGCCAGTTCTCCCTTTAGCCTCTTGTTCTGATTAATTTTTTTGTATTTCCTGTATTCCTCTCTAGAAGGTAAGTTACAGGGGTAGTTTTGTCTATCTTATTTATCACTGACCAGTGTATTCCCAGTGCCTATTAACAGTGATAACATAAGGTCTTAAAAAAAGTAATAAATCATTTTATAGTTTATATTATTATTTATAATAGTTATAACTATTAAACTAGAAATCGTTTAATAAATTTATAAATAAATTAAATAATTTAGCCAGAGTATCAAACATGATAAACAACTGAAGTTCCAAGTTTAAAAAAATTAATAGCCAATATATTGACATCATCAATGACATTTTTTTTTTGAGATGGAGTTTCGCTCTTGTTGCCCAGGCTGGAGTGCAGTGGCGTGACTTCAGCTCACTGCAACCACTGCCTCCTGGGTTCAAGTGATTCTCTTGCCTCTCAGCTTCCCAAGTAGTTGGGATTACAGGCATGTGCCATGACATCTGGCTAATTTTTGTATTTTTACTAGAGCCATCTAGTAAAAATACAAATGTTGCCGTGTTTTGCCATGTTTGTCAGGCTGGTCTCCAATTCCTGGCCTCAAGTGATTCACCTGCCTCATCTTCCCAAAGTGTTGGGATTATAGGCGTGAGCCACTGCGCTTGGCATCAATGACATTTAAGATAGTCCAACTGACTGTGGGTAAAGAACATTGTCCTTGCTCTAAAGGCACCTTTAATACATAAGAGAAGACAGTAATGTAGAATACTATATCGATATATGAACCAAATTAGTAATTCAAACACCCAAAGATTATGCATTGTACTTACCAATCAAACTTGCTGTACCAAATATTCGGCCACTTTTTTCAAGAATTTCATGAAATTTTAATTGACATGCTGCAATTGTTTCATATTCTGTGCTATAAGCTTGGTGGACCTCGAGGGTGACAGTATTCTTCTGAATATAATGCAAAAATAAGTCATTAACATGAACAAGATATTGAGAAGTGAAGTTATATTCGGGATGAAGGCCTCGCACTACAGGAGTTATCTGTAGCTCAAAATCATAGAAAGCATAGGTACAGAAAGTGACAGGCTCTTTATCTCCAGATGCCTGTAAAACTTCAGAAGAAAACGTTACTTTGTTGATATGGATTTCAAAAAGATTTTCGTCTCGTTCTAAATGGATGGTTTCATCAAATTCATCAACAGAGTCATCTGGCATGATTTCTGGTTTAAATTTGTACTGCTTGGTGCCATAGGCAATATCCTTTAATTGGGCTGCAAGAGAAGACAGTTTAGAGATTTCAAAATATTGACATAAGAAAATGAAAACTGGCTTTTGAAGTGGTAGGAAGTCTGAGTACTTCTGGTGAATAGTCTCAATTTAAAATTCTATCACTACACTGTTTTTCTGTAAATAATACTTCATCGTATAAAAATGTATCATTTCTGTTTTGATGTCACTTATTAGGCAACAACGAAATTGCAACTTCAGTTGTAATACAGCCTAAGCTAGGAAAAAGGGAAGAAAAATATCAAAAGAAAAAAAGACCTCTGAATGAACAGCTGAGGTAACTACTTGGATTTCACCTGCTTCCCTGTCTCTGCTCCACCCATTGTCTTCTTTTCTATAAAGGCAGTCTCTCTTTCTGCCGCCTCCTTCCCTTTAACTTACTGAGACTTGTGCTTTTCTTCTTTGTAGGTTAATGGATATGTTAATTATCCTGATCATGGTGATGGTTTCACAGTTGTATACACAGGCAACCAAATCTCACCAACGTGGATATCTGCCTTAATTTTCTGTGAAATTGCTCCAGAGAAAGCCACCAATAATCAATGAATGGCTAGATGCAATGAACACTGGTCCTTGTATTACCTGATTTCTTTGCTGCATTTGCCACTGATGACAGCTTTCCCATTGGTGAACTTCTGTCCTACCTGGGCTTCCATGTCATCATCTTCTCTGCTTCTCCTCCTGTCCTTCTTCTCATTCTTTTCGGATTTCTCTTTCTCTGCTAGTTTTCTGGGCTTCTGTTTTTAATTATTTTCTTAGTCTACATATTCTCATGAGTGATCTCATCAACTTTTATCACTTCTGTCATTATCAATACTCTAAAGGCTTCCATATTGCTATTTTAAATTCATTATTTATTTTCTCAACTCCATTCCTATATTTTGCTTACCCCTCTATCTATCTAGATATTCCACAGGCATATCCCACTCACCATGTCCAAAACAGAATTATCGTATTGTCTTTGTTTGTTTTGAGATGGAGTCTCACTCTGTCACCCAGGCTGGAGTGCAGTGGCACAATCTCGGCTCACTGCAACCTCTGCCTCCCAGGTTCAAGTGATCTCCTGCCTCAGCCTACTGAGTAGCTGGGATTACACACACCTGCCACTACACCTGGCTAATTTAAAAAATATTTTTAGTAGAGACAGGGTTTTGCCATGTTGGCCAGGCTGATCTTGAACTCCTGGCCTCAAGTGATCCACCTGTCTTGGCCTCCCAAAGTGCTGGGATTACAGGCGTGAGTCACTGAGCCCGGCCCATATTGTCTTCTTGCTATTTTTGTACTTTAAATCTCAAGTGATGATTCATTCATTCATCCAGTTGCGCAAGCTGGATCTCAGAGAGTCAACCTAGATGTCCCTTTTTCCTTTTTTGAGACTATCATAAAACAGCACCCCTTTTTCTTTTATTTGCCTCACATCTATAGGGTCACGACTATTCAATGCTATTTCCTAACTTCAACAAATTTGTTCCTGTCCTCACTATTTGCGCTGTACCTAATTTATATTCCTAGTTTACTACCTAGATTATTACGGAACTCAAAATGCTTCCTTCCTTCAAATCTTCATCTTTCTCCTCAATACCTGTAGCATAATCACCAAAATGCAACTCTGAGTGTATCACTCCCTACCTTAAAATCCCTTAGTGGTTCTCCAGGTTATTAAGGTCCTACCTCATCAATCAGGATGGCAAACAGGACCTTCATGATTTTGTTTCTTCTAGCTTCATCTCTAGGTTCTCCTTCCTTTTTGACTTTCCTGAATTCCAATTGGATGGATCTACAGTGCAGTTTCTCAAATGTACTGCAACGCTTCATATTTAGGGTACTTTTCCTTGCTTTGCTTACTGCCCGGAATGCCTTATATTACTTTTACTTAGTAGTGACTTCTGTCATCTTCAAAGACTCCATACCTACTGTGTGAAGTCTCCTCTGAATCTTGAGGTAGAAATAGGCATTCTCTCCTCAATGTTTCCTTGATACCTTTAGATTTCCTTAGCTTTACACTCTTCATAGTAAAGCATAACTATTTATTTACCTGTCAACATCTTAGAAGTTCTATGAGGGTAGTGCCTCAGATTTTTCCTATTTGTATTCTCCCTGCTCAGCACTTTGCTTAGGATGCATTAGGGGCTTAATCATGTTTATGGAGTGAATCAATGAATTTAGGGGACAGATAAAATATGACAGTAAAAATTTAGTTAGACTTGAAAGAAAATCCCAAACTCTGTGACCTCCCTTTTAACCAAGAAAATTCCATTAAGCAAATTTTTATTGAGTACTACTTGGAATAAAAGGTACACACTGCTCCTTGACTTTTGGAAAGCCCTGTTTCGTCAGATAAAGATATTTATTGAGCTCCTCTACCCAGATCAGAGGTTCTCAAAGTGTGGTTTGGAAACTCCTGAAGGTCTCTGAAACATTTTGGGGGTCTGTGAGGTCACAGCTATTTTTATAATAATGCTAAAATGTCATCTGCCCTTTTCAGTTTTATCCTCTTACAAGTGTATAATGGAGTTTCTTGGAGGTTACATGATGTGTGATATCACAACAGATTAAATGCAGAAGCAGATATAAAAATCCAGCTGTTTTCTATTAAGCCAATCTCTAAAAAGATTTGCAAAAATGTTAAAAATTTAAAAAATTTTAAACAAAGCCCCTCTTCTCATGGTATTTTTTTTGTTTTGGAAAATATAACTTTAAAGCAATAAGTACTGCAATTTATGTTACCATGTAATAAGTTTATTATGATTTTAACATGAATTAAAAATATTTAAAATTTTTTTCACTTTTAATTTCTGTTATGATAAATATCAGTACATATAACTCACAAATAAAGGCCTTCTTGAACCTCAATAAGCTTTAAGAGTGTAAAATTCTGGCTGGCATAGACCACTGAAGTAAGTATGGTATGCAGTGGACATGAAAGAGAGGCAAAGTACTTATCATTGTAGGACTTACATTGTGGTTATGGAAAATATGCAAAACTCCAACAATTGAGGAACACTTACATGCTCCCTAAACATAAATCTTTTGAGTACATGAGAAGAAAACTGGGTTGGTAAGTGCTGAGCTAGTTTTTTTCAATATGTAGTCTTGTACCTGTGTCTGAATAGCTTGCAGTTATTTCTAAATATAATATAAAAAAAGCATAGGCTCCAGGACCTCTAGGTGTAGGGCCCAGGAAACTACATTTTAAACAAGTTCCTCAAGTGATTTTCCTACTTGCTAGAGTCTGAAAATCACTGTAAAGGCATTTCAAGTAGAGGGATAGCTAGAAATAATTAGAACCAGCTTCCTAGCACAGGTGAGCATTGTTAGATTTCAAAGCAGGGAAGTGTGTATCTTGGAATCATGGCAGAAAGGAGATTTAGACAGAGCAAACAGCAAGAAAAAAGGGCATGGCAGTGGCCTGAGCACGACATATCTGCAAAGAGCAGGCAGAGGACCTCTCTGACTGAGGTGCACAGGTTGCTTAGAAGAGAAATTAGAAAGTGGTGGTAAATTTGAGTCTGTAGTGATTTACGAAGTACTTTGAAATCTTGTTTGCAACACTGAATTTAAAAAGCAGTAGGAATTACTAAAAATTCTTGAGTAGAAAAGAATCAAGGCCGGGCAGGTGGCTCTAGCCTGTAATTCCAAAATTTTAAGAGGCCGAGACAGGAGGGCCATTTTTGCCCAGGAGTTTGAGATAAGCCTGGGCAACATAGGCTCTATAAAAAATCTAAAAATTAGGAGTACTGCTTGAACGCAGGAGGTAAAAGCTGCAGTGAGCTAGCTATGAATTAGGGGAAAACACAGCAAAAATATACTCTGAGTGCAGATTTGGATGACATTATTAACTGTTATAAAATCCATTCCTCTAGTTACTATGGACAAAAAAATTGTTTATGTTGTACCTTCTAGTTTCTGGATGCGTGCAGCCCTGATATCGAGAAGATGAACATACTGTTCCACTTTGAGGTCACAATCTTGCTGCAAATTTTCCATCTTACGGGTCACTGCCTCAACCTCCATCTACAAAATATGAGATAATAAGTTTGAATACTTCAGATTAGTTCTATTTTCATTATTCAAAGCAACTATGATTCAAGCATTTTCTAGATCCTGGAAATAGCAGGAGCTATAAACCATGATTTCTTGACTTCAAACAGCTTACACTTTAGAAAATCATGCTTGGCAATATTCACAAATTAGAAGTAGGATAAAACTCCAGATTCCCTTTTATGGAGACATGTTTTCATTTTGTGAAAAGCTAACGCAGTGCAGCTGTGGCATGACTTCAGGATAACTATAACTTACTTGCAGAGTGCTAACGCTAATAAAGGCAATTTCATTGCCACCACTCATTCCCTACAATCACGGACTTCAAAAACATTATTTGTGGCTGGGAGCGGTGGCTCACACCTGGAATCCCGGCACTTAGGGAGGCCGAGGGGGATGGATCATATAAGGTCGGAGTTCGAGACCAGCCTGGCTAACATGGTGAAACCCCGTTTCTACTAAAAATACAAAAATTAGCTGGGTGTGGTGGTGGGCACCTGTAATCTCAGCTACTCTGAAGGCTGAGGAAGGAGAATTACTTCAACCCAGGAGGTGGAGGTTGCCGTGAGCCGAGATCACGCCATGGCATTCCAGCCTGGGCGACAAGAGTGAAACTCTGTCTCAAAAAAACCAGACAAAAACCCTTACATTATTCGTTTTAAAACCATTTATTCTAACTAAGTACCTAGTTACAAGGCTACATTCCAGAGACGTGATACGTTAATAGATTACAATAGATGTTAATAGATAATATAACAGGTGATAACACATTGTATTTAGAAAAGTAAATCATCACCAGATTATAGAAAACTTCCTTTCCCAGTTTAGTGTATTACATTACCTGATAATCTTTATTAATTTTATGTTGCATAATTAGCATATTTCTTGTCTTTTCAAGCTCTTGCACTGTTTCTGCATGAGTTGCTTGCAGCTCTCTCACAGAGCGTTCTAGATCTTTATTAATTTCACTATCTACTTTCACTAAAAAGGAAAGGTCGCCATTTTTTTGTTCTTTTTGAGCCTAAAATAAAAACATGTTTTATTAAGGAAACAAACATTTCTAAAATATGATTTTATGAATATAGATTTATCAATAAACAATTCATTGATTCATCAATTTTCAACTTCATTAACTGATAACAGATAAAGGAAGTCCATATATATATATATACATATCATGACTGCTTCATTCCTGATGGAGAAAATGAATGTACCTGTTAATCAGATTTAAATATTTGGATAGACAATTGGAACAGTTATAAAGAAATCAGAAAACAGTTACTTTACGACATATAAAAGAATCATGTACATTTATTTTTATTTCTTCATCTGATTAAAATCTACACCGTGATCTAAAAGGAAAGAACTGTATTTTTTGTCTCTTTTTGTAAATAACAGAATATTCTAGAATTTAAAACTATCTTCTTGAGATATTTATAATTCAATATTTTACTTAACAGGGTATGCAACAAGGTATTTTAGGGCAGAAAATTGTTGATTAGTTACATAGTGAAGCAGATAAAAGTAAAATGTTTGTTACAATTAAAGATAGTGTATTAAAGTTTTTGAGGTTTGTTTTAATGTAACTTTGATGTCATTATGAAATATGTATATGCTATAACTAAATGTCACCTGACCACTTTCCTGAGTCAGTAGTGTTGATATGTGACATATATATTTGTAAAAGACATACTAAGTTTCAGAAGATGCAAGAATAATTCATTCTCCAAATGTAAGGGTTACAGATAAGGGTCATCATTATGCTGAAACAGTTGTAGGCAGACATGAAAATCACAATGAAGTTCAGAACCTTACCTTTATAAGTAGGAGAGCTTCACTCAATTCATCGGCATTAATATCATTCTCCTACAATGGATTAAATAAAAGCTCACAATGACTTATTAATGGAAAACAAAAGAGACATTCCACTATTCAAATTATCCTCATGAAACATAAGCTGACTGATGCCATGAACTAACCAACTAAGTCAATGAGACAGACATTCCAGCACTTCAGAATATCCCTATGGAACATAAACTACCTGATAGCATGAGTTAATAAACTGAGTAATATATCTGAATTCTTTCGCTTTGTAGTATAGTGCTTTCTCTATGCATAAAATATTAAGATAAAAATTCTGAGTTTTATTTACTAAATAAGAAAATAATTCACCTGGTTGTAAAATTTCTCATGTTTTTTTAGTTCATCAAGTTGTTGCTTTTGTTCCAGATACTGTAACTGTAGTTCTCTATTCTCTTGAACGAGTTTTTCATTTTGGTCTTAAAAATAAAGTCAACAGAATTGGAAAGGTAAGTATAAATCAGGTTTAAGAACACATTTCAAATTACTTTAATTCCTGTTACACACCAATCTTGATCTAGTATTGTTCTGGTCAGAAAGGAAACAGTGCTAGCACCTTGACAAAGACAGCAGGGGAATGAGGAATAAATGAACACTATCATGTGTCTACCATATGATTCATTTGCTTATCAAAAACCCAAGACATACGTTCACAATATTAATATAAGGAAATTGTGGTCTCTGGGATTTCAAAGGAATGTTCTATTTAAAATACCTGAGAAAATGTGTTTCTAAATCTATGGTTTTTTACTTACTTATTAAGGGTCCTGAAAAGCATATGAAAAAAAATTGTTTTTTAGTTTTTTAATTGACATCTTTGAATTTTATTTTCCCAACTTAGCATATAGTATCTTTATTAAAACAAGGTAACTTCCAGAACATGGTAGGGGAGTGAGGGATTAGAAATTATCTGTTGGGTATAATGTACATTATTCGAGTGATGGTTACACTAAAAGTCCAGACTTCACCACTATGTAATATATCCATGTAACAAAAGTACACTTGTGCCCCTCTCTAAATTAATAAAAATAAAAAAATTAAAAAGTAAGGTAATTTCTCTGATAAATTCTGAATCTGTAATTTAGTCAACCATACTTCCAATAGGTCTATTACAAGAGGAGGAATGGATTCTTAAGCCGTGCATGGTGGTTATCAATAATGATTCATGTGGGTTGGGTATGGTGGCTCATGACTATTATCCCAGCACTTTGGGAGGCTGAGGGAGAAGAATACCTTAAGTCCAAGAGTTTGAGATCAGCCTGGGCAACATAGGGAGATCCCATCTCTACAAAAAATTTTTAAAAAAAATTAGCTGGGCATGATGGTGCATGCTGTAGTCCCATCTAATTGGGAGGCTGAGGTGGGAGGATCAGTTGAGCCTAGGAAGTTGAGGCTGCAGTGAGCTGTGATTGTTCCACTACATTCCAGCCTGGGCAACAGAGCAAGACCCTGTCCCCAAAAAATAAATAAATTTATATGTATTCTTTATTCACTGAGTTCATGCTATAATCAGTAGGAATGGACTTGGAGCTGGTGCTAAGAAATGGAATAATGGTTATGCTTGTCTAGGCACTCCGTTGCTATGACCCACAAGCAGGACAGTAGAGTATAATTTTAGAAGACAGCAAATTCATAAAGAGACTAATTTTTTACTCCCTGCATTAAACACGTTTAGCTTTTTTTCTTTAAGAAAGCATAATAGCTAGTTAACAAATCCACAGCATTTGTTAATCTCACATTCTTAAATGTACTCTTTGCTAGAGCTCACTGTGGCACTCAGGTATCCTCCTTTGTTGACTCCCCATGGGCTAACTCTAAACCATGTCATCTAAAGTATCTCTACCAATTTCATCCTTCTCTTAACCATTTATGTTTATCATAAGCCTTCAATTTACACTGCACATTTTTATTTCCTTTTCTTAAAAAAATCAACACATTTGCCAAGAATTCTTTGCACAAATGTATTTGCATACTGACTGCATTTTAAACAAAAATATGTTTCTGACTTTTATAAGGCATTGTGTTTCCAAGCTATAAATACTACCTATAAATAAAAATGTTAAATTACACAGTTAGAAATAAATGGGCTAAACTTGGATGTTTTTAATATCATATATTTCTTGGCAGTCTAAAAAGTAAAAAAACAAAACAAAACCAAAAACAAACAAAAAAACAACAACAACAAAAAAAAACTGTGATCCTAGGCTATACAGAGACATTTTAATTCCAAGGCAGGGCACGGTGACTCATGCCTATAATCCCAGCACTTTGGGAGGCCAAGGCGGGCAGATTATGAGGTCAGGAATTTGAGAACAGCTTGACCAATACGGTGAAACCCCGTTTCTACTACAAATAAAAAAATGAGCTGGGTGTGCTGGCGAGCACCTGTAATCCCAGCTACTCAGGAGGCTGAGGCAGGAGAATCGCTTGAACCTGGGAGGCAGAGGTGTTGCAGTGAGTCAAGATTGCACCACTGCACTCCAGCCTGGGTGACGGAGTGAGATGCCATTTCAAAACAAAAAACAAACAAAATAAATATACTGTATAAACATTTTTGTCTTATTGATAGAAGGTTAAAAAGTTATCCTACAGTATAAATTGCTTGTATCTAGTTAACTAAAGAATACCCAAATGTGAACAATACTTGAAAACTTTGAAGGTATAGATCAAATACTTGTCTTTAAACTAAAAATTAAGATGAATAATAAATATGGATGCATATAAGATAAACTGTTTTTTAGGGAATAGAATAAGGATATGGGAGTCTTTATATTGATTAAGTTAAAATGACATCTAGATAGAATGGTCAAGTAACAAAAAGAAGGTAAATATAGTCTGAAGTATGTAAAAACAAAGGTACTGAGGATAATATAATTTTATTCTCTGGCCAGTAAAACATTTTAGGGTTTCTAAGAGTGAGCTAAAGTGTAAAGGACCTGACTGTTCCATGTTTTTACAGACACACTGTATTTTGATTATTATTTCTATGTTCTAGTTTTCTTTTCCTTTTAATTTTTCAGAACAGGGTTCCTATATGTTATTAGGTAGAAATAAACTTACTTGAATGTTTCCAGCCTTTCCTAATTTTTGTTTCAACAACGATATCTACATTCACTGATGTTTTTAAAACATGGGCATTATTAGTAGAAAAATAACTTAGTGGGAAAAGACATTACTGAGTACCAGTAACTTACCTTCTACTGAATTTTATTTAGAATTATCCACTACATTCTTCCTTTCTCAAACTGTTTATTTGAGACATAACTCCTGGGTCTTTAAAAAGTACTGAAATGCTATAGTTCAAAGAGGAAATATACTTGCTGAATTATAATAGGCAAAATCAAAGCACTCTGTACAAGATGAAAAATAACTTCCTTACCTTATGATTTGACAAAAAGCAGGTTAAGCTAAACAGCATTTTATTCAAATGAGATAACACTTCACTCTTTTAAAATTATGTTCTTTCAGCACACCATTAATAAGCAGAGTGCAGAGAACAATTCAACTAAACAATTTTCAGAGCGCCTTTGTGCTAATATCTTCAGCTGTGATCAATATAACCACATGCATTATGCTGAATTATGCATTTCAGCTAAAGATAGAAAGGAACTTTCAAAAGCAAGCCCTTAAACACATGCAGTTAATTTAAGTATTAACCAAATGCAAACTGCATTTACATATCCTTCCCTCACATATTCACACAATCTGAAACTAATTTGTACCTTGAATAAAGAGGTGAGTATTCTCTAAAAATAATTTGCCAGTTAGATGAATGACTACAAGAAGCCAGGGAAACATCTTCTGGCAAAGAACACTTGATACATGAGAAGGTAAATGTATGAAGACACTTCAAAGTAAAATTAAACAATTTCAAAATCTGTAATACAAAATGGAACTTTCTAAATATTAAAAGATTTTCTTAAATAGACAGTTTCAGGTTTTTCTGTGTATTATTTCCCTGGAAAAAATGGTTAAAGGCTGTAATATTTTTCTTATAACCCATTGTAACATTTCCACAAAGAAACAAAAACTTAAATCCTTAGACTTGTAAATTTGGGGTATTCAAACAAAAATAAATGGAAAATAATAGTTGCATTAAACATAAAGATTCAGTTCTAGCAGTTTTTCTTTAAAATAATTGGATAAATGTGTAAAAATTTGTGTAGAAAGATATTGTTTGTGGTACTTAAGAAAACTGAAGCCACTTAAATATTCAATAGAAGATTGTTAAATAATCCAGGGTCCATTCACACACTGGAAAACTGTAACAGCCATTATAAATGATTCTGATGTAGATTTATATTTATATTCAAGGAATGATTTTTACAATATAGCAAAAAAAGGCACATTATAAAACTATATCTATACATTTAGAAACAACTCTGAAAAGACATAAATCAAATATTAGCAGTGATTATTTTGCTAATATTTTGTGGGTTGTAGAACTGACTTTTATAATTTACCTACTAGACTTTTTTCATAGTGTACCTAAGTTATGTTTACTATTGAAAAAAATTCCCAAAAGATAAAAGAACCAGTAAAAAAGATGATGAATAAACTAGATAAATTAAAATAACTTAGCAACCGTAATACTTAGTAAGAACACTCAGAATTAATTCAACGACAATAAACAGGTCTAAAAAACTCCTAAGATTCTACCCCTCTTAAGAAAAGCTTCTTTGTAGAGATTAGTTTAGATATCCAAAAGATATAAGCTTTGGAATTCTTGATATCTAAGTAAATACAGAAAGCATAGAAATAAAAATGGTTTATTTCATTTCTTTCCCTTTAAGAATGAGCAATTTATCTGTTCTTGGAAAAGAGAGAGGGAATATAGAGCACTTCCACTTTTTACCTAAACAAGAATTTATTGAGCAAGTACTCAGGCAAAGCACTCTGTTAGGTATTTGATACTGCATATTAAAATCAGGAACTGTATGTATCTTTGATACGAAAACTTAAAAAAAAATCCACTAGGTCAGAAAACCTGTCATCACCATTTTATTCCACTCACAGTCTTCTAGAGAAAACTTCATAAAAAATCTATCATCAAATGTAGTCACTTGGTGAATAAACACTGCACTAGTGTGTTTCACTGAAATTAAGACTCCATTGATTATAAGATGTGTTCCAATTTCAGACTTGCTAAAATGTGAAAAAAATGTCAGACTGCAATTTAAAAAATGCTATCACTTACATGATGCAACTCAATATTAGAGATGTTAAAATAGGAAAAGATAATGTTCCTCACAGTCAGTGAAACATGGCATCGTGGTTTAAATAAAAGCATAGGAATACTAACTAGAAACATAACTGTTTTATAGTGAGTCTGTATTAAACTTTTAAACATTCTCATGCAACTGAATTGCAAATGTTGAAAAGGAGCAACCTTCTTAGCACATGACTCGGTTTATCTAGGGCATGAGCAAACAGATAACAACACTTGAAGCAAATGATTCATTTCCCTTGTTGTGCATTTGTGTGTAAATGTGAGTAACAGAGTAAAATTCAGACATCTTTAATTATAATTATTTTACTTCTATGAGATCTGTGACTTATACTGAAACTTATTAGTGATTATTATTTTAGCAGGGGGCACACAGCTTCCTGGTATTTAAGTTCACTGTCACACAGTAGAATTAAGACATCTCATCAGAGAGATATTCCCTATTTGAACTCTCAAAAATAGCAAGTTACTATTTCTGTTACTCTCTGTCATCTTACACTAGTGGTTTTGTGCCATTACACTTGCCACCACATCACATATTACATATTTATTTGTTAGTTTCTCCCTATTGAATTTATATTTGATAAGGGCAAGACCTTTATTTCTGATCATTGCTGTATCCGCAGAACTTATAACAGTGCCTAGCACTAAAAGGTGCTCAATAAATATTTGTTGACTGTTGAGTAAAAAAAGGCTCAGAATTTAAGAAAATTTAACAATTAAAAACAACCTAAATATGAACAGCTATGAGAAAAAGCAATTCTTTTGGCATATACACTAGGCTGAGTACGAGAAATTTTGAGCAACCACTAAATTCATGAGAGTAGATGCGTATGCCTGTCCCTCATAAATCGCAGGGCGACTGGCAAACAGTAGGTACCAGAGTAAGTACTGATTGATGCAATAAAGAAACATTAGATGTCTGAAATGAGTAAGGCAGCGATTATTTTATATGTACCTCTTTCAGTTTTTAATCTGTCAAGGATTTCAGTTTTGTCTGTTAAGTCAGATTTCAAGGCAGTCTCAAGCTGAGCAATCTGTACTTTCAGCTGCTGCTCCTTTAACTTCCATTGCTCTTCATGGGCAGCACTGAAGGCACTGCAAAACACACGTGACATGCAAGGAAAGCTTGGAAATCAGCTTCAACCGAAAATAATAAAGAGAAAAGCTTTTAGTGGCACAGAGACCACTGTCATCATGTCTTAGGAATTAAGTAAACATAAGCTGGTCTGCTGCTGTTGAAACCAAGGCGCCTTTCTCAGGCTGCGGTTAAGGAACATGAAAGAGTTTGTGGGATGAGCAAAGGAACTGGCCTTAATTTAGAGCTCTAAAGTCAGAAAAGTTGGCAGTGTGCAGCTTTTGTGGGACTAGCAAAGGAATTCAGATACTGTACATACTCCAGAGGAATCCACAATTCCAAACCTCAGCAATTGACATCGGACAAAACCATTCTCTCCCACATACAAACCTCTTAATACAGAGAAAACGGACTTTCCACCTGATCTTTAATTCTGTGAAACTTTTTAAAGAGTCTGTGATAACATGTTCACAAAATACTGGCCACAAAATGATAGCATATTGAACCACAAGTCAGTCATTCTGATATTGATTAAAAAGTAGTGATAATACAGTTTTTGTTAAAAAACAAAAAACAATAGGCTAAAGACAGTTTTACTTGTAACACGATTGGGATAAAAATCAATGCTCTGTTCCTGGTAAGAATGACGAAAACAGAATTACTATTCCTTAATAAAAGTGTAGTAGTTTAAACCGTGGTTAAAATCTGCTAATGATCAAGACCCAGCATATCAAAAGAAAGAACCAGTTAAAAAATAACTAAATGATGCACAGAAAGTATACAATAAACATTTGTTCATGCCAAATGCTGACCTAAATACCGGTGGTGGGTCAGCTGCAGTAAGGACACTTAGCGAGATTTTAAAATGAAGATCCCAAGACCCAGGTATTCATATTTTTATAAAGCTCCCCAGATGATAGCCAGGTTTTGGAAAAACTGATCTTGATCTGTATTTCAGCAGAAAAGCATTATCTGTGAAGCTTGATAAATAATCATTAGCAGTTTTGACCATTCTACATATTTTAAGCCCAGTAAATATAACAAAATCTTATAAAATCTGATTTTACACTGATGATGAAGTAAATGGAAAAGAAATATATGACTGGAAATTCCCCTAATGTTGCTCCCAGACAGTCTTCAGTTTTTATTCCAAAAAAGATACTTTTCTGGGAGGTATAGCTTTTCAAAAGAGCAAAATTGTGTATTCATTTCACATTTTGAATATTTTTACTGCATTTAAGATAACATGACCTTGAAAGTAAATGGAATTCTGGAAGCTTCTCTAAATATGACATCTGTTTGTTTTATCAGTGTTTTCATTTCACTTATGGAAACTTAAAAAAATGTAGGATCTACATACCAATTATTTAAGTTGATTTTATCAAAGGTACAATGACCTAGAATTAAATGAAATCCAAATAAAATATGTATTTTAAACGCTAAACTAAATAATATTTCTTTCCATGTTTGTCTTTAAAATGAAGAACAAATATAATATCTATGTATGGTCAAACTGTATATATCAAACACATACATATGTATGCATGAATGTGCATACATCTATGTAGACATATGTGTATGTATATGCATGTTTCTTGTTTTATTAGAAACATGTACCACCCAGAAAAAAAAATTAGCATGATGAAATAGGCACAACTATACATTATATCAGACGCCAAAAATTAGAAACAGTAGTGTTCCAATAGCATTAGTACCAGCAAAAAGATCACCAACAGTTAATCTGGCAGAAACATCAGAAGCTTTATGTGTTTAAATTAAGAACAATTTAGCAGCCTGGTTTGTCCAAACCCACAAAATACTAGTGTAAATCAGCATAAGTCAATCTGAATTTAGTCCACTGCTATCTTCCCTCTAAATTCAGGATTACATTCCACTGGAGTTTCATGAGGAATTCCTTTTGAATTTACTGTATTTCTCTATGCTTAGAGCCATCTGTGTAACTATAAATGGTGAACCACATCTGGCTCCATTTTCTTCGTAAGGGCTGTGTACATGATTAAATCTGCATATGAGAACCTTTTTTTCATGAAAATGTTTCATGGAAAAGACTCTTATGAGCGTCTCTGAAAACCTTTTATTCATGAAAATCTTTTTGCATACTGCCTATAGTGACAACTGAAGGGGACCATAGTCTTTCTACACGTTTTATTGTTACATGATGTTGCAAGACTGATAAAATGTCAGCCTGCAGTGGAATGCCCATTGCTGCTTGTGGTCACTGGCATGTCCACAGGCAGACATGGGTCAGCACACTGTAAATAGACATCCTTGATCAAAAATATGATAAAGATCTAAATAAAGCCAAATTGTTCACCTACTCACTAAGATCTTTCCATTTTATAGAAGAAATTTCATTTGTACAATGTTTAAGGGCAACCTAATGTGACAGATAGGAAAGAATAAATTCAAAATTGTTCATAAAGAAATCCATAGTGGCTGGGTACAATGGCTCATGCCTGTAATCTGAATGCTTTGGGGAGACCCTGCTCTATAAAAGATAAAATGAAAGGCTGGGCGTGGTGGCTCATGCCTGTAATCCCAGCACTTTGGGAGGCCAAGGTGGGCAGATCACTTGAGGTCAGGAGTTTGAGACCAGCCTGGCTAACATAGTGAAACCTTGTCTCTACTAAAGATATAAAAATTAGGCAGGTGTGGTGGTGCACATCTGTAATACCTGCTACTCGGGAGGCTGAGGCAGGAGAATCGCTTGAACCCATGAGGCAGAGGTTGCAGTGAGCTGAGATCACACTACTACATTCCAGCCTGGGTGACAGAGCGAGATTCTGTCTCAAAATAATAATAATAATAAAATTAAAAATTAGATAGGTGTGGTGGCACATGCCTGTAGTCCTAGCTACTTGGGAGGCTGAGGTGGGAGGATCACTTGAGTACAGGAGGTACAGATTACAGTGAGGTATGATTGCGCCACTGCCTCCAGCCTGGGCAACAGGGTAAGATCTTGTCTCTTTTTTTTTTTTTTTTTGAGATGGGTAGTCTTACTCTGTTGCCCAGGCTGTAGTGCACTGGGGTGATCTCAGCTCACTGCAATCTCTGCCTCCTGGGTTCAAGAGATCTTCCTGCCTCAGCCTTCTCAGTAGCTGGGATTACAGGTGCACACCACCACTATCAGCTAATTTTTGTATTTTTAGTAGAGATGGGGTTTCACTATGTTGGTCAGGCTGTTCCAAACTCCTGACCTCGTGATCCACCTGCCTCGGCCTCCCAAAGTGCTGGGATTACAGGTATGAGCCACCTCGCCAGGCCCGTCTCTCTCTCTTTTTTGATCATAGGTACTTTATTTAGGGCCTAATGAAAATTAAATTCATATTTATTTCACTTACTGAAAGAAGATGATGCCTCAAGTGTACTTGGAGTTTGATTTCTGGGAAGCATAATCTGGTCATATTGGATCACATGAGATTTTATGGTTTCTAGAAGGTTACAGGGCACAGATGCTCACTTTACAGAAACAGAGCACAGAGCATCTATGGGTGTCAGTAGTGCTCTTTTCCATTTTGAGAATTAGATGATTATCACTTCATAAAAACTTGATCCACCCAATTCTTAAAAAGGTTAATATCATCTTAACAACTAGATGAACACTTTTAAAAAATAGGCATATTAGTGTCTCTCAAGGAGTTAATGCCTCAAAATCACATTCAACAGATTTTTTTGGACCCAGTCTCCGATTAACTGAATCATAATTGGATAGTATGGGGGCAGAGGGAGGGGTGTAGGCAGATAGGCAAAGAAGCTCTAAGAGGTGGTGAAACCTACATTTTAATAAGTTTTCCAGGTTATTTGTATACATTATAGTTGAGGAACCATTACATTTATCAGTTAGATGGCTCCAAAACTAACTAACTTCAAAAGTGGAACACAGCATTGCCAAATCATAGTATAACAATATAATACCATATTACATACCACAGTATACAATTTCTCTCTGACCCAATAGAAAGATATAATTGCAAAAAACGTATTCTGAACTTTTAAATTGAACATTTCTTAAAATCATACGTATTTCTTGGCAGTGTCTAAAAAGTGTTTTCACACATTACAAAAGGCTCATACCAAAAAGTAACATGAGGGTTTTATCTTCCCTGATGATTCTCTAATATGTCATATGTCAAGTAATAAACACATTCAAAGTTTCATTTGAAAAAGGAAGATGAGAATGCAATCTGTGAATCACATTTTTCTCCTGAAAACTAGTCAATTTTGAATAACAAACAAATGCTCTCCTTTTTAAAAGAAGCTATCATTATGACTCCCTGTTTGGAGTATATGTAGTTTTTGATGAACATTAGTTGCTGGCAATGATGAATATCAGTGTCATGAAACAAAAGAGCTATAAAGAACCTCAGGGACAATGTTGACTTCTGTCAAGTTTCTCCAAGTATACTTCTAAAATGTATTACATATTTAAAAAACACTATATTAGAGAATTCTTTAGTTCTGTTGACTACTACGTGTGTTTGTTGGGTTTTGTGCTTATGTGACATTAATTTTTCTTTTGACATTAAATGTTTTGACACTCATTACACACATATACCTCACATAAATGTCACATGTGAGCAGCATAATGAAGTCTCCTTTTAGTATGACAGGAAAAAAAAGTTAGCTCAAGCATAAAATATTAAAAAAAAACCTTCAAATTTATGCTCTTAGATCATCTTCTAATACGGAAAGATAAAGTTTTATGGTGGGAAAGTAAATATGAGAAAAACATGACTTTCTCAAAATTTCATTTATACATTATTCCCAGCTAAGGTTGATTTTTAAAAAAAATTCCAAGTAAGTATGTTCAGCAAATCTTTAAACTGGGGAGAAGTAGAAAATTTGGAAGCAATGGCCATATGATACTTATTTTCTTCTATTTAGACTATGTTAAATTATTTGAAATTACAAGATATTGAAAAATACATGTAAATCAATAAGAATTTCTGGATATGTAACAATTCTGTTATTCCATGAATGTTTCCCTTCGACATATACAATTTTCCAATGCAATTAAAATCAGAGAGATAGTGCAGCATAGCAAAAAAAGAATTCAAGTTTTAGAGTTAAAAAAACATCTGAGTTTTAGTTCTAAACTAGTATCTCAGCAATGCTGCGTGCCTCTGCACAAGTCTTAATTTTTCTGGAATCCCAATTCCCTCATTTAGAAAATAGGGATAGTATCTTCTGTAAAAGGGTGCTATGCAATTTATATACTGACATTTAAACTTTTCAAACACACATATGATTTTAACTGGTGTCTGAACCTGCTGTTGGTAACCTTTAATATAATGAGTCACTGTGCAAAGAAAGTCACCACAAGTAGGTAAATAACATAGATGACACAAACCACTGAAATAATGCCTACATTAATTTAGGTAACTTTCCTGAAGAAAATAAAAATAAAAGCCTATCCCCACACTCCTTGGGTATAATTTGTTTAATTTACAAAATGTAAATTTAATTTATAAAAAATAAGACAGAGTTAAAATATTAAAGATGCACTTGTAGCTCAAACGGGTATTTTCTGAGGTTTCTGCACATGGCCAGTAGAAGCAGCTGTTGAATATCAGCTATAACATATGTATTTAAATGTATATTACATTTGCTTTCATGTAAACCTGTATTTATCATTTACCAGTATCATATACTAAACAGACTTAAAATCACACACACACACACACACACACACACACACGCACACACATCTGTATCACTTAACCAAACTTAGATGTGGAGAATTTTGTTTCTAATATTACCAGAAAGAATTAATTTCTAAAATACCATAATTATGAAGCAGATTAAGAAACAAAATTGAAGCAGCCCTTTAATATTTATCTTGAGATGAGATGGTTGTTTTTCTCTTGATAAGGAACAGAGACAATCGTAAGTGAACAACTTTGTTTTTCCCCAACAGAATAACTCTCAGTTAATAAGCTAGGAAGTCTAGGAAAGAGACCAAAACAGGTTCAAATACAAGCTCTATGACTTCATACATTTAAAAGATATGGGCTGGGTGCAGCAGCTCACCCTTGTAATCTCAGCACTTTGGGGGCTGACGCAAGAGGATCACTTGAGCCCAGGAGTTCAAGATTAGCCTGAGCAACATAGAAAGGCCCATTGCTACCAAAATATTAAAAAAATGAGTCCGACATGGTGGCTTGTGCCTGCCGTCCCAGTTACTCAGGCAGCTGAGGTGGGAGGATTGTGTGAGCCCAGGAAGTTGAGGCTATAGTGAGCCATGATTATGCCACTGCATTCCAGCTTGGGCGACTGAGACACTGTCTCAAAAAAAAAAAAAAAAGAGGTAGAAAGTGCACCTCAGTGTTACTTAATTCTGCTTCATCTTCCTTGTCTACAAAATGGGAATTTATGATACATACATTTCAAGGTGCTGTGAACAATTTATAACAACAAATGTAGAGTATCTAGCACAGTGTGTGTTAATTTATAGTTAGTATTCAATAAATGATAGCAGCTGACTGGCAGCAAAGTGATATGGTTTTCTCAGCAGAGAAAAGCTACTGCTCGGGTTAAACAACTTATTACCAATGTCTTTAAAAAGCGTTTATTTCCTTTATAAAGTTTGCATAGTTTTTGCTATCATTTGTTGCTAATTCTTTGATCAACATAATCTATTCTGACAACAACAAACGCTTAGCTATAAAAGAGCTCAAACAAGACAATGAAAGAACACGTGGAATCATGATTTACCTGTCATAAAGTTTATCATAGTTTTCTTTTAAAAGTTCCCGTTCCTTTTCTAAATCATTAATTCTATCCTGCAGCTAAAATGAAAAGAAAATTACATATTAAATAAATACCATATAAAACTACTTGGGGGTTAAAAAAAACAAAACAAAACAAACCAAACACAAAAAAACTCTCTATGAGAGGAGGTTAACATGTTTTAATCTTGATTCCTAAATTGTAGCTGCTAACCGGATCACTTATATTTCTGCATTTAATTCAGCATTGATTCTTTCCAAGTTGTTAAATAAAGGTGAAATTAATATTTCTGTTTTAATTTAGTAGAAACATTTGCACTGCTTTATGCAACATGTGCCAGAAGTCAATAAAGAATATATTAAGAGCTTGCTAAGTCCTGAGGAACATAATATTTTTTTTACTTTTCACCATGATAAATTCTGTCATTATATTCATTTTGTATTAATTTACAATTGGTCCATTAAAAAAAAGGATTAACTATTTTTTAGGGCCATAGTTCAAACTGTGTTGTTAATCACGATTTACTCTGAAGATACAATTTCTCACGTTACCTGAAATTTACAAATAGCTAGTAGCACATTTTGTGAATAAATGAATAAACAAAGTTATATACTATTTTAGCCCATGAATAGTATTTTCAGAAATAAATGGAGTAAAAATTACACCTCTATGACTAAAGTGTAGATTCTGTACTCTAGTTATTTATTTTTAAGTTTTATTCATAAGAATATTTTGCAGTCACAACTTTTCCTCATGGATCAGAGTACCCTTAAACTTTATTTCCATTTTCAAAATTCTCTTTTGATGCTAGTATGGGACAGCAAAAGATTCTCCCAAGATCAGAACAGAATGCAGGCATCTTATTTCACTTCCATTTTCCTTGGGAAACAAACTTAACAGGCTACAGAAAATACTACGATAATAGGAAGATGAGTTTTCAAGCAACTCCCTAAAAAAAATTAGATAATTTCACAAAATTACTGATAATGTAGAACATAACAGCCATTTCCTCAGAAACAGATATAGTCCTATTATTTTGTTTTAGTCTCTCAAATGATTAATACGCTGTTATAGCTGAGAAAGTTAAGTTCCATAGGTAATCTGGCATTAGTTTCAAAATGTTGTTTTCATTTTACTCAAGGATCTTTAATCCTTTGGATAAACAGTGGATCTTGGCACATTTGCAAGTATAGTTAAGCTCTAATTTGCCATTCATATATTAACTGGTATATTTTGCTGTGCTCAAAACACCATATATATAGCTTATAATTTTAAATAAGTACAATTTTGAAATGTCTCTATTTTACTTTTTCTTTTTTTTTTTTTTTTGCATTTTCTTTCACCAAAATGCTGATATTTTACTTTTTCAAAACAGTAACCAAGAAGTTTTAATGTAACAGATGGGTAAACTCTTCGGGAGCTTACCTCTTCTGTTCTTCTTTCAGAAAACTTCATAGAATGTAATTGTTTCTCAAGACTGCAGCATTTTAAACGCTGCTCTTTAAGTTGCATGTTTAACTCATCACCATTTGCCATCAAGGCATCGTGGCTGATTCTGAGAGCTCTTTGCTTCTAAAAGAGAAAAAGAAAATCTTTTAAACATTATTTTTGGATTACGATTAATCATTTGACTAAATGGTTACAATTCTATAAATGAATTTACTCCTGAAGTTCACATTATACAGCTTATTTTTCACATAACAGTGTATGTGATACTTCTCCGTAAAGACACTCTGAACCTGTGTGTGACATGAAGAAGAAAATACAGGGTTATCTTAGTACAGAGTCACATATTTTATTTCCGCCTAGTTTTTGACTTGTTGATGGTGACCAGTAAGAAAATTCGTTTTAACAATTAATTTTGTTTTTCTTTTGCTGTGGTTACATTGGTTGGACATGCTGTCTACAAATGTTGTAGCATGGGTCAAAAATGCTGACCACAGATACGTGAACTGAAGGGATTTACCACTACATCATATAAATATCCTTGGCTGGTTAGTTTTTAATTTGAATACAATTAAGTTAAAATTTCCAATTTAGTAAAATAGTTATGAACTTTTCTTAATTTTTAAAAAATGGTCAATTTATGACCATGCTGTAAATTCAATTTTATATACTTTAATGTCATAGTTTTTTTAAATAAAAAGATAATTACATTAAAGTCTTTTCATAGATACCATATAACCATAACATGCAATGCCTCACCTGCTAACTAAATTCTCTCAAGTCCTACTGAAGTTTTTCTTCACTCATTTAAATGAAATACAAGTATTGAGGCATTCAGGTCAATTTTCGTATTATTTCATATTCGTATTATTATAGAACATCTTCTTCTTTGCTCCACATTTCTTTGAGGCTGTTGGGCTTAACCTCTCAATTTTTTACCCTATGTCAACTTCCAAAAGAGCTGCCTGTACTACAGCAGACACCTGTTATTATTGGTATTTAATACCTGGGGTCACTGTTAAATAGAATTCAAAATTGTCAAATTGATAAGAGAATATAAAATCATTTTTCAATTCCTTTCTTAATTCTTCATCTTAGAAATGGTTTTCAGTCACAGGGATTTTTATAATTTCTTTTTTCTAACTATCTGTACATAGCACCATCACTGTCACGCAAACTCTCACATTTATGCAGAAGTAGTTACCACTTGGCATTTAAAGAGGTTCCTGCAGAATGGAAAACAAAATCCCCAGAGTACGGCTGAAAAATATTAACTATCTAATTCAACAGTGAATTTAGGCTTCAGATGACCCTTTGCTTTGCGTCAATCTACTGCTCTCCTTGCCTCAGTACTTCAAAGAAAGTATTACTTCATATAAATTCCGTTAATCTGGAATGTCTTGGAGTTCATTAACTCCAGAACCTATGTTAATTATGCACTGCCAACAAATAGAAGGCTTCAGATGGCATATTCCTGTGGGGTCATAGTCCTTGTAAAAACAACCATCGCATAAAGAATCCCAAGTATTGTCAACCTAAATGGTTACGGTTTAAAATAAATACACTGGCAGTGGACATTAAGAGTAATCAAATATTTTCAGGTAATGGTAGTGACCAAAAAAGAAAAAAAATCCAAATCAAAGAAAGCTTTAACAGAACATGACTACTGACCTATTAATCACTTTGGCCTATTGTCAATAATTGTATAAATGCTTAAAATTGAAGCTATATGCAAATATAGCAAAAACTTATGTGTCCATAATAAATTCAATAAAAGGAGTTAAAAATAAATTTCCTTGGTACAAGATGATTTATAATAAATATGTTTATTACTTTAAGAGGACACAGATATTTATAAAAGGTCTAAGAAGTTATTTATTTCTTTAGTACTTGAGTTATAAATAATAAACAATATATTAAGGGAAATGATACACATTTGTGAATACAAAGAACAATCTTTAAAAATGTTTTAGTATTATAATCATTCTATATTTAAAAACAACTTGAATACTATTTTTGAATCCTTTGCATCTCTGTAACATCATAATAAAATAAATTATCACTGTACCTCTTGAAGCTGAATAAATTTTCCTTCCATTGCTGAAAGAGCATTGCTTTTCTCCACTAGTTGTTTATGAAGCTTAATCATTTCTACATTGTCCCGAATATTTGACCTTCAGAGTTATGTTTAAGAAAAAGACAGATGTAAAAAATGCAAGTTAGAAGAAAGAAAATCTATGGTGGAATCACAATTTTTCAATTAATGTCACCTAGAAAATATTTATACACTTGCACATCAGTCAGTGAGGTTTTGGATAAGTATAAATGCAGGACAGATTAATTATTTAAAACAAAACAATAATAATTCCTGAACTTTCATAATCTTGAACTCTCAAAGTTTGAGGGGAGTCCCCCCAAACTTCATGACTATGTTACCTCTGCAACTGATAATACAGACTTAAAATCATTTTATAGTATTGTGAAAGATGGCACAAAAACACAACAGTTTTTAGTACAACAATGGTACCATTACCAAACTTCACACTTAGTTTAAGGAAGGCTATCATGCTACTTTTCCCTAAATGAAAAATATGCAATACAGCCATTCATCTTTCTACAACTCTCTCGATGCAAATGGCATCATAAGATTACTATTTACTGGAGTTTCCTCTTGGAGTTTTAAACTTTTCAAAATATTTGCAAAGAAAAGTGACTTAGCATTTTACACTAATAATGCCTAAAGCTGGCATTTAAATATGTTGCAGATGTGCCTTTAGCTGTAAGAGATCATTTGATGTCCACAGGGTATACAGAAACCCTATATGCTACAATACTATTTTGTATTTTTCCTACTGAGATTAAAGCAAATGTAGAATTTAACAGGAAGATCTTGTTAAAGGTTAATCATAGATCTAAATGAGTACCTGTTTTCAAAAGGCATTTATTTTCCTGACAGAGAGAAGTTCCTTAATTTAATACATTTTACATTCAAAAATATTTTGTTAATTTTGAAGTTTCATTTCAGAGTTCATTTTTAGAATTAAATAAACGTAAAAAATTTTAAATCAGAAAGTTCAACATTTAAAGTAAGAGATTTTACTTTAAAAACTTATCTAGTGTACACATATTGGAAAAATTGTCATAATGCCCTACTGGAACCAGAGAATGGACTACAAAGCTCACACATCTGTAAACCAGCTGAGGACTTGAAATACTTAATTTTCCTCTTTGATATTTGAAAGTTCATTGTATTTTGGCATTGGACAGTTAGTTGTCCTCACACAGAAGATAAACAAGTCCACGAATCTGAATCTTGCCCAGGGTACAGTCTTAACGCAATGTTAAAATAATTATATGTCTAAAACATGTTATGTAGTAGTTCGGAGCACATATCCAACAATTCACTCACTATTATTCACTCAGTATTACCATTAGTCACTAAACACACACATATATATAATATAGAGAAAAATATCTTAAAGTCTAAAGAAAATGTTCTTTTTTTTTCATATTTAGAAGCCAAAACATAATTTACCTATTTGCCCCAGAATTACTTGGTTTGAGCACTCAGCAGTGACTGACGTTTATTGATATGCAAGGACAGGATGTGATTCAAATAATTTAAACTCTTTTCATACATTTCCAGTTGTCGCTGATATTTTATTTTTGTTTTAAAGTATGTTAATATTTGTAAGAAGATTCAGCTACATTTGAATAATAACCATTAATTACAGTAACACAGAATTAAATCTCTATAATCCATTCAGCCACATAGAGTGATAGAAACAACAGCTTTTAATTTTAAATTATTTTTGCAAGGCAAAAACCAGTAAGTATATGTTAAAAATTTTCAGTGGTTTAATTGGTGGGTGCTTTCCTGAATATTTTCCTAAACTCTTTGGGTTTAAACTTTTCAAAATACTGCCCAAAACAGTGACAGGGCATTTTAAACTGGTAATGCCCAACAGGTGGGTATAAATACAACTTAAGAAGTACTTAGAAAACAGCAGTAATGTAATTTAAAGAATACCTTAAGTAACAATGTGGTATAATAATGTTGTACTTTAAATAAAAAATCAGTTTACTAGAGTACACCTTTCCTAGGACATGGTAAACTTGTAAGTCTTTAATAATTACTTTTACATGTCAGTTTTAAGGGCCTTTATTATTATGACTTTACATTTTTTTACAGAACAAGGAGAAGAAAAGGATAATCTGTTAAACTAAAAGTGCTAGGTCAGTGATAACATAAAAGTTAAAATCAGTGCGATAAATGTGGTCTAGCCTTTAAGAAGATGTGCAGTGAAAATTACCTCAGACCCAACAATCAACTCAACATTTTTGTATAGATGAAATATGGTAAAAGAATAACGGGGGGAAGTAAAAGAGAAAGAGGGACAGAGATGTCATAAAAAGATAACAAGAAATGTGAGAAGGATGTGTAGGAAAGATGGAGCCGGGGAGCATAGCTAAGTGACCAGTCCTAGACCTCTGGGCTTGTGGAGCAAGGCCTCAGGTTGGTCTTTGAAGGACAGACATAGGGCTAACTTTATGAGTAATATTTTAAGTGACCACCACACAATATTTTTTTGCCCTTTTCTATACACTATGACAGGAATACCAAATCTTCAGGATGATGACATTCTGACAGAAAGAATAATGCACGGTAAAAACGTTCAGATGAACTCTGGCAGTCATATACCAAATCATACATGCTGCATTACACATGGTGAAATGATCTGCAAACAGATATCAAGCATACTAATTAAGTGCTTTGTGAAAATAAATTTCTCAAAATTTTCAACAAGGATTTTGAAAAAGCCATGAACAACTAAGTTGGAAAATGCAGTTTCTCTTCTTTCTTTAAAAAAAAAACAAACATGATTTAGAATTATGATCAATCTTATAAAACTATGAGAAGAGTTGTTGGCCCATCTCTAGATTAAAAACAAACTGAAATAAATTAGATTTTATGTCAAAAAAGTAATCCAGTTCAACAACCTGTGTGCCAAGTTTCTCTCATATAATTTGAAACAGTCAAGCAATAAACTCTGAAAAAGGAATTTCTAATGGAAGCCTTGAAAACACTTGACTCCAGCTTTGCTACTGGGTGCCATAATAAATCCAGAAACCTAAAACCTCGGAAACACTGCAGAAGAAAAACTTTCAGTGGAGCCATGTAATGTATAGTCTAATATGAGAGCTTAAGAAGCAAAAATCTACGCTCCAGTGCAAGTTTCATATACTTTATTCCCCAGGCATTCAACTCCCCTCTCCCACCTTTTGTCAACATTTCATTCTTTGCTACCATATTATGAAAGCTAAAAAAAAGCCTCTAGAATTTTTGAGATTAAAATGTCATAGTATTTAATGTCATTTAGAAGAGAAGGCTTTAAAACACAGAAGCTAGGCTATGAGATTCTGCGAAGTAGTTAGGTCAAATATTTATGAGACAGAATGGAGAGACTTTCTGAGTAATAGTTACAGGCCGACCAAATTTTAGGCATAAGGTTGAAAACAACCTTGGCATTAAAAAAAGCTCTCTGGATTTTCTTTACAAACAGTGGCAGACATCCTGTAACTGTGCTGTTAAAGGAAATGTAGGTCATTCATAGTTTTTATTAGGGATACACAGATAACAATTACTAGCCAAGTTACCACCTATGAACAGAAGGCTGCTAGTAAACTGAATAGAATAAGTTCACTAAAATAGCTGAGAAAAGTCTATCTGAAAGGTAATGATTTTGCTCAAACTTGCTACTTGAGTTCATAGGTGAAAACAGTGCTCTCTGATTTAAGATTGCTTAAAGGAAAAAAACTGTCTGTGTATATTTATTTGCCTCTGAATCATTACCTTCCTGTGGTGTTGGGTCAAACTATAAATCAGAACTCAGTGTTTTCTTACTCTCACCACCCACAGGAATGGAGGGGACAGTTTTGTCAGCTCTCTACATGCATAAAATCACACCCAGTGAAAGGGCGCTCCCAAAGGCTGGTTGGGGACAGGAAGAACTCAAACCCTGGCTCATCTTCTTAAAGGGACCATTTTTACAACTGTGTTTAATGGATTCCAACTTGAGATTTACATTAAAAGGAACAGAAATCTGAAAATTTTTTTTTCCTTTTTTTAGACGGAGTCTCGCTCTGTCACCTGGGCTGGAGTGCAGTGTCATGATCTCGCCTCACTGCACACCCTGCCTCCCGGGTTCAAGCGATTCTCCTGCCTCAGCCTTGGGAGTAGGTGGGATTATAGGCATATGCCACCACACCTGGCAGGAATCTGAAACTTAAAGTCAATATTTCAAAAAGCCCAATAAGAAACGTGGATTTCTTACTGGCAATGGAGTTGCAAAAAAAAATGTAGATTTACAGGCAATGAAGTTGCAAAAGTGAACTAATGGTTTTGTGTTGTTTTCATTTCTTGATAGAATTGTGCCAATGCAGTGTCATAACACAGGTTAACAATTAGCAGAAGGAGCAATTGGCATGATACAGGTCTTCGATGAATACAAACAGCTAATTTAGTAGGCCAAATCTTTCTGAATGCAAGGTCCCTAGAGAGAAAAATAGCTGTTGTTTAAAGACAGGGAACAATTTGCCCATTTCAGTCTAATCATTTTACAGTTCAGGTGGCTAACTGAGGCTCACGGAAGTAAAGAATTTGGCCAGAGACCTTAAGTAATGGAGACAACACTCAAATCTAGCTCTAGGAGTAAAATTCCTCCCACTCTTCAAAGTTACATTCTCCTTACTCTTCTAAGTTTTTTCCTCTAAGATCTTCCTAAGTTTTAACTCTCCCTCCACTATCATGCATACATTCATAGACTAGTAACTATTAACTGTGACAATTTCTGTGGTTTATAAAACGTGGCAGGAAGATATGTTAAGTCACTATCACAGACACATCTTAGAAAATATTAACAATAAAAACATGAGGATAAAAGAAACGGTATTTGAGTGTGATAATTTTCATTGGGTGAATTCTAAGCTATTCAAAGTAACAGAGCATGGTGAATATGTTTTAAGAAATGAAAGAAAGATCATTCCCTGTAATAACGTCTGCATGGCTATCCCTGGTCCCAGTTACTCTTCCATCAGAGAGCCAGATGTGCCCTTTAAATTAGGGGGCTGGGCAATCAGGCAAATCCAAACTGAGGAACATTCTGCATACAGCTGTCAGTGGGCTATGGAAGAGTAGGCGCCATTCAAGAATAAAGGATACTTAAAAGACAAGATAACTAAGTACAACAACACACGACCTCCGACTGGATCCTAGATCAAAACCAAATAAAACAAAAACAGCTATTACAAAAAGACCAAGCTGCAAAAGACACTATTGGGATAACTGGAGAGATTCGGATATGGACTGTATACTAGACGCCGCAGCTGTATCACTCATTGTTCAGTGTTCTGACTGTGACACCTGCACTGTGGCTATGCAGGAGGGTGTTTCTGTTCCTGGAGGATAAGATGTGGATATGGACTGTATACTAGACGCCGCAGCTGTATCACTCATTGCTAAGTGTTCTGACTGTGACACCTGCACTGTGGTTATG
>PVKV010008490.1:0-87558 GCA_004027835.1 Alouatta palliata | reverse complement strand
CCAGATTTCAAAGGGAATGCTTCTAGTTTTTGCCCATTCAGTAGGATATTGGCTGTTGGTTTGTCGTAAATAGCTTTTATCATTTTGAGATACGTTCTGTCAATACCTAGTTTATTGAGGGTTTTTAGCATAAAGGGCTGTTGGATTTTGTCAAAGGCCTTCTCTGCATCAATTGAGATTATCATGTGGTTTTTGTCTTCGGTTTTGTTTATGTGGTGGATTATATTTATAGATTTGCGTATGTTGAACCAGCCTTGCATCCCCGGGATGAAGCTTACTTGATCATGGTGGATAAGCTTTTTGATGTGCTGTTGCAAAACATCTTCCCTACTCTAAACTGAGTAGAAGACTCTAATGAAGACCCTCTCCTGTGCTTATCTACATATCCTTATCTCTATATCTGCTTCTGTAATCTCTAGTCATCATCTGTTGAATATAATTGAATGTATGTGTTGTGATGGTCAATACTGAGTGTCAACTTGATTGGATTGACGGATGCAAAGTATTGATCCTGGGTGTGTCTGTGAGAGTGTTGCCAAAGGAGAGTCACATTTAAGTCAGTGAGCTGGGAAAGGCAGACCCAGCCTTAATTTGAATGGGTACCATCTAATCAGCTGCCAGTGAATATAAAGCAGGCAGAAAAACATGAAAAGGCCAGGCTGGCTTAGCCTCCCAGCCTACGTCTTTCTCCCATGCTGGATGCTTCCTGCCCTCGAACATTAGACTCCAAGTTCTTCAGCTTTAGGACTCAGACTAGCTTCCTTGTTCCTCAGCTTACAGACAGCCTATCTTGGGACTTTGTGATCCTGTCAGTTAATACTACATTTTTTTTTTTTTTTTTTTTTTGATATGGAGTCTCACTCTGTCACCAGGCTGGAGTGCAATGGCACGATCTCTGCTCACTGCAACTTCTGCCTCCTGGGGTCAAGCCATTCTCCTGCCTCAGTCTACTGAGTAGATGGGACTACAGGCACACGCCACCATGCCCAGCCAATTTTTGTATTTTTAGAAGAGACACAGTTTCATCATGTTGGCCAGGATGGTCTCTATCTTTTGACTTCATTATCTGCCCACCTTGGCCTCCCATTGTGCTGGGATTACAGATGTGAGCCACCTTGCCTGGCCAATACTACTTAATAAGCTCCCTTTTATATATATGTATATATCCTGTTAGTTCTATCCCTCTAGAGAACCCTGACTAATACAGATTTTGGTACCAGGAGTGCTGGTAGAAGAACAGAATATTAAGGAGTTTTTTAGTTGGTTTTGGGTTTCTGGAGTTAGCTGCTTAATATGATTAGACCCCAAAATGCTAAGAACTCTACTTCTGATGATATGGAGAACACTGAGAGTCCTTAGTGTGAACTGTTTAGAGAGTTATGCAAAATAAATGCATCTGACATTCCTAATTCACCACTTTTGAGAGGCAAGGAGTTTAGTGACTCTATGCATAATACCCTTGACCATATGTGGAGAACCAAGGAACATAATGAAGCTGGTTGGTTCCTCCTAAGTTCACTGGACAAAGTGATAAAAGAAAATGATGAACTCAGAGACTCTATCTCCCAGCTTCAGAAGCAGATGCTGAGGCTAAAATCTAAGATTGCCCTGAGAGTCTTATCTCCTGTAGAGAAAGAGCTTAAAGTGTGGCAAATCAGACACAAGGTCTTACCATGTGAGTGGCTGACCTGCAATGAAAGGTGCGTCCACAGCCTCATCAGATGTTTACTGTTAAAGTGAGGGCATTGATTGGAAAAGAATGGGGCCCTGCAACTTGGAATGGGGATATATGAGAGGACTCTGATGAAGCTGGGGACACTGAGTTTGTAAACCCTGATGAACCTTTTTTTGCCAGAAGGAACAGCTTCCCCATCCCCAGTAGTGGCAACATCCCCTCTCTGACCCATGTTGCCATCAGCCTTTCCACCTTCGTTTGAGTAGAAAAACCCTACACTGCCTGAGGCAACAGTGATGACCTCCCTGAGGCAGTTGCCAGGCAAGTTAATGCTGATTCTCCTCAGGAGCTACCCCAACACCCCTGTTTGCTTCTAGACCTATAACTAGACTAAAGTCCTGACAGGTCCCTAGAGGTGAAGTTCAGCATATGACCCATGAGGAGGTGCACTACACTTGAAAAAACTATTTGAGTTTTCTAATTTATATAAACAGAAATCTGGAGAATAGGGATGGGAATGGATATTAGTGGTGCGGGATGACGATGGAAGGAAATAGAGTTGGATCAGGCTGAATTTATTGATTTGGGGCCACTAAGTAGGGATTCTGCATTTAATATAGTAGGTCAAGGAGATTAAAAAGGTTCTAATAGTTTATTTGCTTGGTTAGCTGAAATATGGATTAAAAGATGTCCTGCTGTAAGTAAGCTGGAAGTTTGATTTTCCTTGGTTTAATGTAGAGGAAGGAATCCAAAGGTTTAGGGAGCCTGGGATGGTGGAGTGGATTAGTCATTTTAGACCTACTCATCTAGCCAGGTGGGTACAGAAGATATACCCTTGACCAGTGCTTTGTGAAATAGATTTGTGAGAGCAGCACATGCATCTTTGGAGAGCTTGTTAATTACTTTTCTCTTTGTGTCAGATCTAACAGTGGGAACCACGGTCATTCAATATAAAATTTAAATACAATGGTAATAATTGGATCCTGAGGTGGCAGGGTCCAAGCAGCAGCACTCAGCTGTCAAAGGCAAGGTGGACACAGCTACCTTAACAGACAGCAGAGACAAAGCAGCAATCAGAATAGTCTCTGGCATTGGCTAATTGATCACAGTGTTCTAGAATTGAAATTGTTAGGAAGCCTACTGCATTCCTACTTAATTTACATAAGCAGAAAACATCCAGGTCAAATGGATAAAAGACTAATTTGAATTATAAAAACAGAATATTACAGCTGCTCAATTAATTTCCAGACTTGAGTCAGTTTACAGACACAGAACCCCTTGAATGAAGGGGAGGCCAGGTACCCTTGAGGAAGGACCCCACTACACTACCAACAACTTACGCTGTTAATCTTTCTCCCATCCTTCCCAAAGGAGACCTCTGGTCTTTTACCAAAGTAACTGTGCACTGGGGAAGGGGAAATAATCAGACATTTTGGGGACTACTTGACACTGGCTCTGAGCTGAGGTTGATTCCAGGGGACCCAAAATGTCACTGTGATCCTCCAGTTAAAGTAGGGGCTTATGGAGATCAGGTAATTAATAAAATTATAGCTCAGGTCCAACTTACAGTGGGTTTGGTGGGTCCCTGGACTCATCCTGTGATCATTTCCCCAGTGCCAGAATGCATAATTGGCATAGCCATACTTAGCAGCTGGAAGAAGCCCCACATTGGCTCCCTGACTGGTAGGGTGCAGACTGTCATGGTGGGAAAGGCAAATGGAAGCCATTAGAGCTGCCTCTACTTAGAAAAATAGTAATCAAAGACAATATAACATCCCTGGAGGGACTGCAGGGATCAGTTCCTCCATCAAGGACTTGAAAAAGCAAGGGGTGGTGATTTCCACTACATCCCCATTCAACTCTCCTATCTGACCTGTGTAGAAGACAGATGGATCTTGGAGAATGACAGTGGATTATTGTAAGTTTAACCAAGTGGTGACTCCAATTGGAGCTGCTGCAGCAGATGTGGTTTGATTGCTTGAGCAAATTATCTATCTCCTGGTACCTTGTTTGATTTTTGCTTCTGCAAGCTATCACACTGGTCCATTACACTGATGACATGTTGATTTAATCCAGTGAGCAAGAGGTAGCAGAAACACTGGACTTATTGGTAAGACATTTGCATGCCAGAGGATGGGCAATAAATCTGACAAAAATTCTGGGACCTTCTACCTCAGTAAAATTTCTAGAGTTCCAGTGGTGTGGGGCCTGTTGAGATATTTCTCCTAAGATGAAGGATAAGTTGCTGCATTTGGACCCTCCTACTACCAAGAAAGAGGCACAACGCCTAGTGGGCCTATTTGGATTTTGTAGGCAACAGGTTCCTCATTTGATTGCGTTACTTCAGCCCATTCATTGAGTGACCTGAAAGGCTGCCAGTTTTGAGAGGGGTCCAGAACAGGAGAATGCTATGCAACAGATCCAGGCTGCTGTGCCAGCTGCTCTGCCACTTGGGCCATAGGACCCAGCAGATCCAGTGATGCCTGAGGTGTCAGTGGCAGACAGTGATGCTGTTTGGAGCCTCTGGCAGGGCCCCCAAGTGAATTACAGTGAGACCTCTAGGATTTTGGAGCAAGGCTCTGTCATCTTCTGCAGATAACTACTCTCTTTTTGAGAGATAGCTCTTGGCCTGTTTTGGGCTTTGGTGGAAACTGAAGGTTTGACTATGAGTCATCAAGTCACCATGTAACCTGAACTTCCTAACATGAACTGGGTTCTTTCTGACCCATCTAGCCATAAAGTGGGTTGTGCACAGCAGTCCATCATCAAATGGAAATGGTATATACATGATTGGGCTCAAGCAGGTCCTGAAGTCACAAGTAAGTCACAAAGGGAAATGGCTCAAATGTCCGTGGTCTCCACTCCTGCCACCTGCCTTCTCCCCCGCAGCCTGCACTGATGACCTTATGAAGAGTTGCCCATGATCAGTTAGTTAAGGTCTGACTTACAGTGGATTCGGTGGTCCTCAAACTCTTTCTGCAGTCATTTTACAGAAGGCTCTGAATGATACACAGGCACCACCTGAAAATGGACAGCTGCAGCACCACAGCCCGTTTCTAAGGCATCCCTGAGGGACAGAAGTGAAGGGAAATTTTCCCAGCAGACAGAGCTTTGAGCAGTGCACCTGACTGTGCACTTTGCATGGAAGGAGGAATGGCCAGATGTGTGACTATGTGCTGATTCTTGGGCTGTAGCCAATGGCTTGGCTGATCTTAGAAGAAGTAATGTGGTCTTAGAAGAAGCACAATTGGTGACAAAGAAATCTGGGGAAGAGGTATGTGGATGGACCTCTCTGAGTGGTCAAAAACTGTGCTCACCAGTGGGTGACCTCAGCAGAGGAGGATTTTAATAGGCAAGTGGATGGGATGATCCATCCCGTGGACACCACTCAGCTTCTTTCCCTAGCCACTCCTGTCATTGCCTAATGGACTCATGAACAAAATAGCCCTGGTAGCAGTGATGGAGTTTACTCATGGGCTCAGCAATGTGGACTTCCACCCACCAAGGCTGACCTGGCTATGGCCACTGCTGAGTGCCCAATTTTCCAGCAGCAGAGACCAGCACTGAGCCCTCAATATGGCACCATTCTTCGGGGTGATCAGCCAGCTACCTGGTGGGAGGTTGATTATATTGGACCTCTTCCATCATGTAAGGGGCAGAGGTTTGTTCTCACTGGAATGGACACTTACTCTAGATATGGGTTTGCCTATCCTGCATGCAATGCTTCTGCCAAGTCTACCATCCCTGGACTCATGGAATGCCTTATCCACTGTCATGGTATTCCACACAGCATTTCCTCTGACCAAGGCACCCACTTTATGGCTACTCCACTAAAGGAGTGTGCAGTGGGCTCATGCTCATGGAATTCAATGGTCTTACCATGTTCTTCATCATCCTGAAGCAGATGGATTGACAGAAAGGTGGAATGACCTTTTGAAGTCACAATTACAATAGGTGACATTACTTTGCAGGGCTGAGGCAAAGTTCTCCAGAAGGCCATGTATGCCCTGAATCAGTTCCCAATATATAGTACTGTTTCTTCCATAGCCATGAATCATGGGTCCAGAAATCAAGAGGTAGAAGTGGAGCTACTCACCATCACCCCTAGTGATCCATTAGCAAAATTTTTGCTTTCTGTTTCCACGACATTACGTTCTGCTGGCCTAGAGGTCTTAGTTCCAGAGGGAGGAAGACTGCCACCAGGAGACACAAACACAATTCTATTAAACTGGAAGATGAGATTGGCACCTGGACATTTTGGGCTCCTCCTACCTTTAAGTCAAGAGGCTAAGAAGGGAGTTACAGTGTTGGCTGGGGTGATTGACCCCGACTATCAAGAAGAAATCAGTCTACTAGTCCACAACAGAGGTAAGGAAGAGTGTGCATGGAATACAGGAGATCCATTAGGGTGTCTCTTATTATTACCCTTCCCTGTGATTAAGATGAATGGGAAACTACAACAGCCTAGTCCAGGCAGGACTACAAATGGCTCATACCCTTCAGGAATGAAGATTTGATTCATTCCACCAGGAAAAAAACCATGACCAGCTGAGGTGCTTGCTGAAGGCAAAGGGAATACAGAATGGGTAGCAGAAGAAGGTAGTCATCAGTACCAGCTATGACCCCCTGACCAGCTGCAGAAATGAGGACTGTAATTGTCATGAGTATTTTCTTCTTCTTTCGTTAAAACCATGTTTGTGTATGTGTACATTTGTACAAAAATATCTTCATTTTATTTCCTTTTTCCTTTATCATGTGAAATAAGATTTATTGACTTCATATCAGCATTTAAGTATTGTTGGCTTTATGTAATAGTATTTGGGTTGGGGATTGGTGCATTTCCAGTTGTACAAAGGATGATTGTATTATGTTAGGCATAATTATGACCTCATTATTGTCTTTATTTGAAGATTATGTATGATCTCCGGAGATGTGTATGGATTCAAATTGATGAAGGGTGGACTTGTAATGGTCAATACTGGGAGTCAATTTGATTGGATTGAAGGATGCAAAGTACTGATCCTGGGCGTGTCTGCGAGAATGTTGCAAAGGAGATAAACATTTGGGTCAGTGGGCTGGGGAAGACAGACCCACCCTTAATCTGGGTGGGCAAAATCTAATCAGCTGCCAGCGTGGCTAGAATATAAAGCAGGCAGAAAAATGTAAAAGGGCTAGGCTGGTGAGCCTTCCAGGCTACGTCTTTCTCCCATGCTGGGTGCCTCCTGCCCTCAAACATGGTACTCCATGTTCTTCAGCTTCGGCATTCAGACTGGCTTCCTTGCTCCTCCTTCCTTTGCAGATGGCCTGTTGTGAGACCTTCTGATTATGTGAGTTAGTACTACTGAATAAACTCCTTTCTCTCTGTCTCTCTCTCTCTCTATATATGTTCATATACATATACATACACACATATATATATATATTCTATTAGTTCTATCCCTCTAGAGAATCCTAATACATATGTATACATACATGTCCCCATCTAAAGCATACCAACCAAGCAATTCTCTGGATATTATTAAAAAGAGCTAGAATAAACAATTGTTTTATTACCAAATAGTGTGTGTAATAGGCTTAAGGAAATTAATTAATGTTTTCCAGCTGGCTTATGGGAACTCGGATCAAGGGCATATTAAAGAAGAAAACAGCCATGAGTCTAGCAGAAGGAGACCAGGAAAAGGCAGGCCTGCTGCTGCCACTCATATGGAGGACAAACTCCTGACCAGCTGGCTGGAAAAGAGAACCTACATGTTTTCTCCAAACTGAGAGATAGTTATGCTTGCGGTTTGGGAAGAGGCATGGTAGCTCATGGCAAAATATCAAGCCTTATTTATTTATTTTTTTGAGATTCTTGCTCTGTCACCCAGGCTGGAATGCAGTGATGTGATCTTGGGTCACTGTAACCTCTGTTATCCAGGCTCAAGTGATCCTCCCACTTTGGCCTCCCAAGTAGCTGGGATTACAACTAGGCATAAGTATGACCTTATTATTGTCTTTATTTGAAGATCATGTCTGAGCTCCAGTCATGTGTATAGGTGTGCATCTGGCTAATTTTTAGATTTATTTATTTATTTATTTTTGTAGAGACCAAGTCTCACCACGTTGCCCAGACTGGGCTCAAGTGATTCACCTGTCTTGGCATCCCAAAATGGTAGGATTAGAAGTATGAGCCATATCAAACTTTTTTTTGAGATGGAGTCTTGCTGTCGACTGACTGGAGTGCAGTGGCACAATCTTGGCTCACTGCAACCTCCACTGCCCAGGTTCAAACAATTCTCCTGCCTCAGCCTCCTGAGTAGCTGGGACTACAGGTGTGTGCCACCATACCTGGATAACTTTTTTTTTTTTTTTTTTTTTAGTAGAGGCAGGCTTTCGCCATGTTGGCCAGGATGGTCTTGATCTCCTGACCTCGTGATCCTCTTGTCTCGCCCTTCCAAAGTGCTGGGATTACAGGCATGAGCCACAGCGCCTGGCCCATATCAAACTTTTAAAAAGTCCACTGTGGCTGCTGGAAATTTCAGAGTCTGTAGAAAGTCATGCATGGGCCTGGGACCCTGGTGAAGATGGATGTAAAAGGCACTTTCATGGTTCTCCTTGGGTAGCAATTCATTGTCTGCTCTGTGATTGTCAGAGGCTGGTGACTCAAGGAACTGGCCATTTTTTTCAGACCACGTGAAAGTTCTGTTTGGGCAAATCACCATATACTACACATTTTATGCAGATATTAGTTACTTGCAGAGAGCTGATTAGTCACGTTAAAAGGTCAGCCATGTTAAAAAGACTCATTTTGGTCAATAAAGCAAGTAAGTCCAGGTTTTCTGTTCATTGAGTAATATCTGAATCCTTTCTGCTTCACTTCAGGAAGAATTTAAATATTACACAGGATAATCCAGTTCCCCAGATGTTGAAGTTAGCACTGAGAGTCAGGCTGGAACCTCAAGCTGGGTTTGTAGGTTTATGTGTGCCTTAAATGCTTAGTGAAGGATTTAAACATCAGTCTCTTTACTGACTAGCTGTGAGACTAAGACCACTTAATCATCTTGTTTCTCTGTCTGTGAGGTGGGTGTACTAATAGCACCTACTTCATTGAGTTGTTAAGTAAATTAATCTGCGCAAAGTGTCTAAATTCTCCAACAAACACAGTAAATGCTATGAAAGTGTTAGTCATTGTTATTCAGGAACTAGCAGAATAAGTTTTGCTTTCTCCATGAAGAAAGCAAAAACACCCATACAATTTTGAGACTTAGGGAGTCATACTCATACAAATGGGCCCCATGGAGCCATGCCTCTAGGATCCTGGAGTATTCTGTGGGAAAGGGACTATGCAGGAGGGCTTCAGAAGGTGCCTTTGAAAGTTGAAAGCAGTCTTGAGGCTTTTGGTCAAGGAACTGGAGTTCCACAGGTGGTGTTCATCTCCTTTTCAGGAAGAGGCTTGGCAACAACCAGTTTGTATTAATAGTGCCATCAGGAATGACATATTTCCCAGATCCTTTAAATCAAGTGGAGGGTATGTGTTTTACAATAGTGCTAACCATGATAGTTATAAATAGTTAGAAAAAGGGAACTGTCTCATAGATGGAACTCTAGTTGTCATTGGCCTTATTATTTGTTAGTTTTCACAAAGACTCGCTGCCTCCCTTGTAGCTTCTGAGCTGGGGGGGAGTTCTGCTGATGCTTGAGGGACTTCAATTCTCTCATTTTCAGAAAGAGTGCTAATCACTCTCTTACTTTCTTCTGTTTTCTTCTTTATTATATTTTAAAATATAGACCCAGCATACATAAACCAATATTCATGCCACACGAAGTTATAAAGCGTGACATGGTCATGAACACGTGTAAACCCATCACCTTCCCGAGAACTAGGACCTACCTTAGTCTCTGTCCCCTATCTCATACCCGTTATCCTGCCAGCCCCTTGGAGCTGGATTCTCAGTTGTATGTTTATCTTCCACTTGTCCCTTTCAATGATTTTATTGTGTATGTATTTGTTGTGTATTGAATTTTGTTCCTTCCCAGATTCTTATGTTGGAATCTTACTTCCTGTATCTCAGAATATGATCTTACTTGGAGATAGGGGCTTTATAAAAGTAATCAAGTTAAAATGGAGTCATTAGTGGGGATGCCAATCTGATACAGTGGAGCCCTTATAAAAGAGGAAAATTTGGGGACACAAACATATAGGGAGAGCATCATAGGAACATAGAGACAGCCATCACAAGCCGATGAGAGAGGCTTGGACCAAATCCTCCCCACAACCTCAGAAGGAACCAGCCCCAATGACACCTTGATCCTCAGGCTTCTGGCCTCGAGAACTGTGGGATGATACGTTTCTGTTGTTTACGCCACCTCGTATGTGATGCTTTGTCATGGCAACCCTAATGTGGTACTATATAAGTGTAAAAACACATTATTGTTTTAAATTTATTTCTGAGCACCATTAACATGGTGAAACATATTTTGTTATCTTCTGGGACTTGCTTTTCTCACTCAACATTGTGTTTTTAAGATTCCTCTATGTTATCATATGTCTGATGGTCTGTTTTGTAAATCTACCAGAATTTATTTTCCTGTTAATTGTCATTTGGATGGGAACTCTTGTAAAAACTTTTTCAGTTTTATGTCTCTAAATTCTTCACTAACCATTGAGTGTTATTTAACCAGCGTTATCTGAGCCGAGTTGGAGGAGTGTTTCCAGTTTCTCGTTTTTCCTATTTAATTTCCTTCTTCCCTTGTTTTCCTTCCACATCAGAGCTCTTTTGGACTTCTAAAAAATTTACAGGATTGATGTTACAGTGAGTTTTTATTCCTTTATCAGTTTACCTACATGGAGGGGGCTCATAGGAAACAGAGATGCACTATAACCTGAGGGCTTTCAGAAAGCAAGTAGAATCTGGACACTGTAAAAGCACATGTGAGAGGAGGAGGAGGCCTGGGGAACATGCGTGTCTCACCTCTGGACCCAGAAAGGCAGAAGTAGGTTTTCTTATGAGGGTTTTCTGATTCCTTGCTATTATTCCTCACCTCCAGGTGAGGTGTGTTTGTGTGCTGCTGATGCTTGACTGCTTTCTCCCCTGTGCCTTAGTATAGATGGTAGATCATAAAATTAGGTCCATAGATACCAATACAAATGGAACACCATGATCAATGAAAAAGATGTTATAGATCAAACATTGACATTTTCCTTCTTTGATTAAATAACCTGTCACTTTACCCAGCAGATATCATTATTTTGATAAAATGAGATTTATGATATAATCTGTTTATCGAATTCATATAAAATAATTGAAAAGTAATATAGCATAACTCATCCTTTTCTTTAAAATATAAATATTCAGTGTTTGTATCCTTCAAATGAAAGGGAATGTTCTCAGAGCTAGCAGTGAATATCATTAACTTCTATCTCACATTCTATACAGGCTAAAGAACTGAGAAATCTCTTTAATAAAGGCAGTGCAAACTGCGGAGACTGAGTTACAAGTTTTAATAACCACCATTTCAAATATTTGCATATTCAACTTGTTCAGAAGTTATTGATTTGTTTGCCCTCTACACCTGTGGAAAATAGATTTGAAAGCATGATAATAGGCCTGCGCTTCTCTATTTGAGATTATTTTAGGTTTAGGGGAAAGAATCCAGCTTCAAGAGGGGTGGGCACTGGAAGTGACAGCAGGGAGCGCCCAAGCAGGCAGGTGGGATGGAGGCTGAAGATCCCCCAGACCAGCCCCCAGCTCTCAGGTGGCCCGAGGCAGGTGGAACTCACCCTTGACTTCTTTATAATTGGCATCACGTTGATCACCGACTGAGTTGATACTGAAAATGAAATCACTCTGGTCTTTGTTCCTTCAGCCTACAGCTAGTGCTTAGTCAATGGCATCACACCCCATGCAGGATGACCTGCTAATGTGTCTTTCTTGTGTTTACTCCTCCATTTAATCCAGCCCCTACCCCCAACCCCTGACAAGCCATTGGAGCTCAGTGGATGGGATAAAGCCACTTATACTGAATCCACACTTAGAGACAGCCAGTGACACAGACCCGATAGGCCCTTTCCTGACCCTTTATCACCTGACCCTGGCCTGGCCTTCCAGCCTCTGCTATTGCCACAGGCCATGTGGGCTCTGGCTCCAGTGGTCTGCTGTCCCTAGGAGGCTTTCCTCTGCTCTTCCCTTTCTCTTGGTTAGTTCAGACTGCATACATCCATGTCATTACTACATAGCCCATCATAGAAAAGAAGTTTTAAAAAGATTTTAGGTAATTCGAATTTTCCCAAAGTATAACACGATGAGAATGGTTCCCTTATAACAATTGAATACCGTGTATATAGGAACTAGAAGAGAAACTCAAGGAGGTTTTTTTCTTTTTTTTTTTTAATTTTTAAATTTTACTTTAAGTCCAGGGTTACATGTGCAGAATATGCAGGTTTGTTACATAGGTATACATATGCCACGGTGGTTGGCTGCACCTATCAACCTATCATCTAGGTTTTAAGCCCTGTTTGCATTAGGTACTTATCCTAACACTCTCCCTCCCCTTGCTCCCGACCCCCTGATGGGCCCCGGTGTGTGATGTTCCCCTCTACCCAGGGAAGTTTTAATTATATGTTTAAAAATGATCATCTGGTTATACACATGGATTTTGGGGATAATATAATTTATTAAAATGGTATAAAACCATAAAACATTTTCATATTGCATGATAACAAAGTTATTAACAGAAGGACATCCCTTTTACTCCAAGCTGCTGCAGAGCTCTTACCAATTTACTTGGAGAAGAAACTGGCTTTCTGTCTCACGGTGATCTTCTCTGTTGTCTTATGGGGAGGGAGTTGTCACAGACACACTGGATTGTGTAATACGCTTGGAATTAGACTGCCAGGTTTTCTTCTTAAATTTCCAATGTGCATCCTTTTCTCACTTAACATTAGCACTTTCTGTCTTTTCTTTTTTCCTATAGCAGTCTTGGAACAAAGTTAAAATACTTTGTACAATTCATGATGCAGTACAAAGAAGAGACCCTCAGTGCTGTGAACCATAATTCGGTTACTAATAAATGGTTCTATGAGAACAGAAATGGGTCCGCTGGATTAATTCTATTAATTATGGGTAGAAAGCCTAGCATATAAAATTGGATTATGATTATTTTTATTAAAAATGAGAATAATTTAAATTGAAGAATGTGGCAGCAATTTCAGATTTGGAGCATGGAGGAATCTAATATTTTCTCTTAGGGGGTACGGAGGAGTAGCCTGGCCAGGGCTGGCAGCCACAGGAGAGGAGCCCTGATTAGAGGTCAGGTTGATCCTTCCTGGGCCTTTGATACGGCTTGGCTCTGTGTCCCCACTCAAATCTCATCTCAAATGGTAATCCCTGGCCAGGCACAGTGGCTCACGCCTGTAATCCCAGCACTTTGGGAGGCCAAGGCAAGTGGATCACCTGAGGTCAGAAATTTGAGACTAGTTTGGCTAACTTGGTGAAACCCCATCTCCATTAAAAATACAAAAATTAGCTGGGCTTCATGGTGGACGCCTGTAATCCCAACTACTCAGGAGGCTGAGGCAGAAGAATTGCTTGAACCAGGGAGTGGGAGGTTGCAGTGAACCAAGATCATGCCACTGCACTCCAGCCTAGGTGACAAAGTGAGACTCCATCTCAAAAAAAAAAAAAAAAAAATGTAATCCCCATGTGTCAAGGGAGAGACCTGTAATGCCCACGTGTTGAGGGAGGGATGTGATTGGATCATGTGAATAGTTTCCCCTATGTTGTTCTCATGATACTGGGTGAGTTCTCACGAGATCTCATGGTTTTACAATGGGCTCTTCCCCCTTTGATTTCTTCTCTCTCTCCTGCCGCCATGTGAAGAAGGCCCTTGCTTCCCTTTTGCCATGAGTGTAAGTTTTCTGAGGCCTCCCCAGCCTTGTGGAACTGTGAATGAATTAAACCTCTTTCCTTGATAAATTACCCAGTCTTGGGCTGTGTCTTTATAGCAGTGTGAAAACAAACTAATAAAGTATTCCATTGTCACCGGCATAGACAGTGGTCAGAACAGTGCCCGCAGCACAACGAGCACTCAGGGAAGGTTAGCAATTTTATGCCTAATTTCTTTTCATTTCATATATATTTTCACAAAATTATAATGCCTCCAGCTGATTAGTCTACAAGGTTGACAAGGGAGTTTGAAGGTCATTTTTTTCTTAACTATTCAAGATATGATATCACTTTTGCCACAGCCATTTCTGTATGGAATGGCCTTCAGTCTGAATATACTTAAGTAATTATTTTATTTGCCATGTGTTGATAAAGACACTAGGCCCACTAAATTTTTAATCCTGTAATTGTTTCCAGATAAAATTTGCGTATATTTCACTCCACACTTTAAGGAAAGCAGAGGTTCCATTTAGAGCCAATGATGCCTCGTAAGAGGTTTCTCATACTATACAAGCCCACAGCCTTTAATCTTGTCTCATGTAGAATTTATGGACACAGGTGGTGTTTCATGGGTGTGAAATCAGGTGGCTGCAAAGGAATCTCTTACAGTTTGATGAGGCAATGTACAAAATCTAAGTTAATTTTGTTCTTGTATTAGAGAGAGTGAGTTCTTATGAGATTGATGGCTTTTATTAGGGATAATAACAGGCATTCTTTTTGTTGGAAATAAAGGAGAGTTGTGAAGGTTGAACAAGAAGGACACATTCTTACTTGTGCTTTCTGGAATTCTTTAATAGTGCTCCAGTAACCAGCAGCATGCTGCAGCAGCATGAGACACGCCCTGGGTTTGCACAAAACGCTGCAGTAGATTATGCGTGTGCACATTCGTGCTCAGAACAGTCCTGGGAGTGGAGTTAGATGACAGGGGTTGGATGTCCTGGAGCAGGGATGCCAGGAAGCTGGGTGCCTGAAGGAAGGTTCGTGGACTCCCAATCCTGTGTCCTTCCCACCACATTGCCCTTCCTCTTGCTTCATAAAATAGAGGCAGTTAATCAAAATGTGTAACTCTTTTTACCAAATTATATTTTCCTTTTGATTTTTATGTCAATGATGACTTAGTATCTGATTGATCTGTAATTGCCCCTGGAGGCTTCATTTCAGCTTTGCTGCTCATTTTGTCTTCCCAGCCACTTTTGTAAGCACTGAGTAAAGGGAAATCACAAAAGAGACAGCTTTTTGATAAAAGCCTTACAAGTCATTTTGGAAGTTTGGAAAACCAGTCTTGGTTTCTTTCATAAATCTTTATTGGAGTTTCTTAAATCATATACCTATAATTAATATAACTAATAAAAATTAATCAATAATTAGCAATCACCTATAATTAATTGTAACTTAATGTGGCATATGCATTAACATTCTATGTTATATATAACACATATGCGTTAACAGTAAATATATGAATACATATGACATATATACAATATATTAGTATACAATTGTTAATCATCTAATAGAATGTACTAATATATAACATTAACATATAACATATTAATATACTACCAATATTAAATAAGAAATAATAAAATTATAATGATTAATAATGACCAATAATAATATGGCTAGTGACTAATTACGAAGTTGGTACAATAATGTGGCACCCTTTTTTTGAAAAATCAAATAGAACTTGCCATCTGGTTTCTTATACCTTCTCAGAATCCTTGTGAAGTTACTGGCTGGGGATGGGAAGAGTTACAGTGCAGAAACTGAAGCACAAAGATTTCTCTTATATCCAGGCAGAAAGTTATTTAGGGGTGAATGTAGGGTGTGGAGTAGACAAAACAGACCTACAGGCCTGTGTCTCGGTCTTGAGAGGTGCAGGGAGTGGGGAGACTCAGCGTGTGTCTTTCCCATGCCCGAAGCTCCACTCCTGGGGCTACAACCAACGTGGCCTGTCTGGCTGTTCCTGGGTGGTCTCCGCCACTGGCACTGGCTATTCTCATGCCTGCTTAGAGTGCAAACGACTTCACCATTTACTTTGAACACCAATTGCTAGATTTTTCCAGCACTTAATTCCTTGCTTTTTACAATCCATTTGAGTATTACATGAATTCCTTCTCCTGCCCCACCACACACACACACCCCAGGCTGAATAGCTTTTGGTTTGCATTCCTGATTCAAGTGCCCAGAGCTGGTGTTCCCTACGTTTTCTTTGGACTAAGAAAGTTTATACATATTTTTCTTCTACCTGGCTAAAATCTGCTGAAATAGTGCAAATCAGATGTCAAGGATTTGTTTTAAACAGTGGCATTTAATAAAAACCAAAACAAATGATAATAAAACCATAGAAAACAGAAATACTGACAGGTTTATCAAGCCACTGCTAGAACAAAACACTCATTTCAAATCACGTACACTTATAAAATTCTACAAAGGCCAAGTCTTTATTTTTGACTCGTGGATTCAATGAATACTGAGTGGAGGAAACTGTAAGGTGGGAGTGCAATAAAGTATGTATGTGTTTGTATGTGTTTTTGTGTGTGTGTGTGTTTCTGTGTGGGTGTTGGGGGACAGATGAGGCATAGAAAGGGGAGACTAAAGTGAGGTTATTTATGTTTTTCTACATTTTTTTTCAGGCAGAGTCTTGCTCTGTTGCCCAGACTGGAGTGCAGTGGTGCAATCTCAGCTCATGGAAGCCTCAAACTCCTGGGCTTAAGCAATCCTCCTGCCTCAGCCTCTGGAGTAGCTGGGACTACAGGCATGAGCCACCATGCCCAGTTAATTTTTGAATTTTTTTTTGTAAGAATGGGATTTTGTCATGTTGTGCAGGCTGGGCTATTTAAGTTTGAATTAGAATAATACATAAATCAAACCCACTTATTTAGAATTACTTTGTAAATTTAGATTGATTTGGTTTGTTATTCAGAAAAAAATGAATCCATATGTGGAAAATAAGAAAAGCAGAAAACTTAAGTAACCCTAGTAGATTAAACCTGGAAACAGATTTTCAGATGAACAGACACCCTGGGTGATAATGAGATATATATTTAAAAACATATAGCTATGTTTTTTATATATAGCTATATATGTTTATGTAGAGAGATGCTCTGTTATATATAGATATATATTTTAAAAAATATACATCACAATGATGATAAAAGCAGGTATCTGTTTGCGTGTGTACATATATATATAGAGAGAGAGAAACAAAGAGAACAACTATAAAATTAGCTCCTGTTTGTGGGAGGTTTTTTTTAACTTCTGTAAAACTGCAAACATTGCTCCCTTTAGTGGAGACTCTGCCTTGCCCTCTATTTTTAAGGGATGCTTAATTGAATGGAAAAGCCATCCTTTGTGCCCAGAGGTGACAAGTCTGGGTTGTGGTCAGTTGCCAGGGAAGCCGAGAAAGCTAGTGCTTGGGATCAGGGGGGAGCCTCCAGGACCGAGGTCCTCCCGTAGCCGAAATGAGGCCCAGCAGGAGAGGCCTCAGCAGGAGACCCTCAGACTCATCGTGGCCTGGTCTGGAGCACTGGACAATTTGAAAAGGGCTGCATTCTGTTGAAGGGAAGATGCTTTTAACCCATGAACTCACAGGCCTGCTTGGCCGTGCAGCGGGCACTCAGGTCAGGACACAGGGTTTCCTAGTTACCAACTGAACGCTGAGGTTCACACACCTGGGATTTGCCCAAGACCTTGAGGCCAGAGGGAACGCAGCCCGGAGCAGACAGCCCTGCTGCCGTGGGGTGAAGGCAGGGTGGAGAGGAAGTGTAGCCTGCACCCACATCCTGCCTCTGCCAGTCACTGCATGTCAGGCAAATCTCATTTCCTGCCTGGGAAATGGGGAACAGGATGGCACCCACCTCAGCAGGTGTGTGGGCAGTGGAATGTGTTCACACGTGCAATATGCTCCCAGCAGCACCTGGCACTGCTCTGTGCCACGAGCATTCCGCTGTCATTATGATGTGATCTTTGCTTGCATAATCAGGCTCATGTGAACGTCAGCCCATGGGCTCCATAGCGTGTCCTGAGAAAACACCAAGTCTTCATTTTAAAGAAGATAGGACACTCGAATTAATTAGGCTGAGGAAAATGTAATTTGTAGCTGACATTCAAGCCGCTCTCTAATAGATGAGTCTAAAAATATTTTAGGCTTCCCTTTAGAGCAGAGGTCCACAATCACCCAGGCCACTGTCCGGTATTGATCTGTGGCCTGTTAGGAAGCTGTCCACACAGCAGGAGGTGAGTGGTGGGTAAAGGAGTGAAGTTTCATCTCTATTTACAGACATTCCCCATTGCTCACATTACTATCTGAGCTCTGCCTCCTGTCAGATCAGTGGCTGCATTAGATTCTCATATGAGTGTGAACCTGTATTAGTCCATTCTCATGCTGCCATTGAAGGCATACCCGAGACTGGGTAATTTATAAAGAAAAGGGGTTTAATTGACAGTTCATTGTGGCTGGGGAGGCCTCAGGAAACTTAACTATCATAACAGAAGGGGAAGCACACATGTCCTTCTTCACATGGCAGCAGCAAGGAGAGGGGCCAAAGGGGGAAAAGCTTCCATAAAACCATCAGATCTTGTGAGAACTCACTCACTATCACAAGAACAGCATAAGGGTAACCACCCCCCCGATTAAGTCACGTTTCACCAGGTCCCTCCCATGACACATGGGTATTATGGAAACTAAATTCAGGGTGAGATTTGGGTGGGGACACAGTCAAACCATATCAGAGTTCTTTTGTGAACCAGGTGTGTGAGGGATCTAGGTTGTGTGCTCCTGATGAGTATCTAATGCCTGATGAGGTGAGGTAGAACTGTTTCATCCTGAAACCATCTCGTCCCCAATGCCTGTCTTTCATGAAACCGGTCCCTGGTGCCAAAAAGGTTGGGGACTGCTGCTTTACAGAGTATTCATTTTCATTTCTTAAGATCCTTAAAATGTATTTATTAATAAGCAACAAAGATTCATTTTATTTTCTTAGACTCTTATGCAGTCAGGAATGAAGTCAGCATATCAGAACTCTGAGCCTGTGTCTTGGGGTCACAGGGACCTGGTGTGGTGACAACTGGGCTCAGAGCTGAGCTGCTTATGTGGCCTCAGACACATGGCTTCACTCTCCTGAATTTCACTCTACTACCTGGAAACCTGAGGGCCCAATGCTTATTTTGCAAAATTCTTCTGGAGTTGGAGGTAGCATGCATGAGGTTCCTCATAAACAGTATTTCATACCTCTGTTACAGTTATTGTGGCGAGGGACCAGGTGGCTGATACCATACCTATTAGTATCTCTTGGAAATAAAGGTGAATTCGTATTTTTTTCATTGGGATGTTATAGAAAAGTTGCATATTAATTTCCTTGGGGTGTTGCACACTGAGAGCATAAACAACAACAATCTGCTCTCTCACAGTTCTGGAGACTGGACATCTGAGATCAAGGTATCAGGAGGGTGGGCTCCTTCTGAGTGAGGGCTGCTGAGGAGAACCTGCTCCAGGGCCCTCTGCCTGGCTTCGGGATACTTGTCTTTATATTTCAATGGTGCTGTTAAGGTGTGTGTCCAGATTCCCACTTTTTATGAGCACACCAGTCATATTGAATTAGCACCTCCCTAACCACTACATTTCAACTTGGTTACCTCTGCTTCACTCTCCTGAATCTCACTCTACCACCTGGAAACTTGAGGAAGTTTGTGTATGCATGAGGAACCTCATGCATGCTACCTCCAATTCTGGAGGAATTTTGCAAAATAAGCATTGGGCCCTCAGGTTTCCAGGCAGCAGAGTGAGATTCAGGAGAGTGAAGCCATATGTCTGAGGCCACATAAGCAGTACAAGTCTGAGCCCAGTTGTCACCAAACCAGGTCCCAGGATCCAAATGAGGTCACATTTGGAGGCTCTGCTAGGTGAGGACTTCAGTATGGGAATTTTGTGAGAACTCAACTCAACCAATTACAATTCTATTATACATTTCTGATCTCCGAGCTGGTTAAGAATATTCTTTTAGTCCTTCAGGAGTTCTTATACTTTTAACCTAATATATAACCTCATTTACATTTATAAGAACCTACTAAGCCAGTAAGTTTTTCTCTCCCTCCCTTCTTCTTTCCCTCCCTTTCTCCCTTCCTACCTTCCTTCCTTCTTTCCTCCTGTTTTCTCCCTCCCTCCTTCTCTCTCTCTCTCTCTTTCTTCTTTTTTTTTTTTAATTTAAGTTCTGGGGTACATGTGCAGATCTTGCAGGATTGTTACATGGGTGTACACATGCCATGGTGGTTTGCTGCCTCCATCCCCCTGTCACCTACATTAGGTATTATTCCTAATGTTATCCCTCTCCAATCTCTCCACACCCTGCTATCCCTCCCCTATCCCACCAGCACCCAACAGACCCCAGTGTGTGATGTTCCCATCCCTGTGTCCATGTGTTCTTATTGCTCAACACCTATTTATGAGTGAGAACATGAGGTGTTTGGTTTTCCGTTCTTTTGTCAATTTGCTGAGAATGATGGTTTCCAGATTCATCCATGTCCCTGCAAAGGACATGAACTCATCCTTTTTTATGGCTGCATAGTATTCCATGTTGTATATGTGCAACATGTTCTTTATCCAGTCTATCTTTGATGGGCATTTGGGTTGATTCCAAGTCTTTGCTATTGTAAACAGTGCTGCAATGACATAAATGTGCATGTGTGTTTATAATAGATTGATTTATGATCCTTTGGGTATATATCTAGTAATGGGATTGCTGGGTCAAATGGTATTTCTATTTCTAGATCCTTGAGGAATCGTCACACTGTCTTCCACAATGGTTGAACTAATTTACATTCCTACCAACAGTGTAAAAGCATTCATATTTCTCCACATCCTCTCCAGCATCTGTTGTCTCCAGATTTTTAATGATTGCCATTCTAAAAGGCATGAGATGGTATCTCCATGTGGTTTTGATTTGCATTTCTCTGATGACCAGTGATGATGAGCATTTTTTCATATGTTTTTTGGTCACATAAATGTCTTCTTTTGAAAAGTGTCTGTTTATATCTTTCACCCACTTTTTGATGGGTTTTTTTTTCTTGTATATTTGTTTTAGTTCTTTGTAGATTCTGGATATTAGCCCTTTGTCAGATGGGTAGATTGCAAAAATCTTTTCCCATTCTGTTGGTTGCTAGTTAACTCTAATAATAGATTCTTTTGCTGTGCAGAAGCTCTTAAGTTTAATTAGATCCCATTTGTCTATTTTGGCTTTTGAGGCCATTGCTTTTGGTGTTTTAGTCATGAAGTCCTTGTCTATGCCTATGTCCTGAATGGCTTTGCCTAGGTATTTTTTTTAGGGTTTTTATGGTGTTAGGTCTTATGTTTAAATCTTTAATCCATCTGGAGTTAATTTTTGTATAAGGTGTAAGGAATAGATCCAGTTTCAGCTTTCTGCACATGGCTAGCCAGTTTTCTCAATACCATTTATTAAACAGGGACTCCTTTCCCCATTGCTTGTTTTTGTCCGATTTGTCAAAAATCAGATGGTTGTCAATGTGTGATGTTGCCTACAAGGACTCTGTTCTGTTCCATTGGTCTATATCTCTGTTTTGGTAACAGTATCATGCTGTTTTGGTACCAGTATCATGCTGTTTTGATTACTGTAGCCTTGTAGTATAGTTTGAAGTCAGGTAGCATGATGCCTCCAGCTTTGTTCTTTTTGTTTAGGATTGTATTGGCTATGCGGGCTCTCTTTTGGTTCCATATGAAGTTTAAGGTGGTTTTTTTCTGTTCTGTGAAGAGGGTCATAGGTAGCTTGATGGGGATAGTGTTGAATCTGTAAATTACTTTGGGCAGCATGGCCATTTTCATGATACTGATTCTTACTAACCATGAGCATGGAATGTTTCTCCATCTGTTTGTGTCCTCTCTTATTTCATTGAGCAGTGGTTTGTAGTTCTACTTGAAGAGGTTCTTCACGTCCTTTGTTAGTTGTATTTCTAGGTATTTTATTTTCCTTGTAGCAATTGTGAATGGGAGTTCGTTCTTGATTTGGCTCTCTGTTTGTCTGTTATTGATGTATAGAAATGCTTGTGATATTTACACATTGATTTTTTATCCTGAGACTTTGCTGAAGTTGCTTATTATCTTAAGGAGATTTTGGGCTGAGACAGTGGGGTCTTCTGAATATACAATCATGTCATCTGCAAATAGAGATAATTTGACTTCCTCTTTTCCTAATTGAATACCTTTATTTCTTTTTCTTGCCTGATTCCTCTGGCTGGAACTCCAATACTATATTGAATAGGAACAGCAAGAGAAGGCATCCTTGTCTAGTGCCAATTTTCAAAGAGAATGTTTCTAGTTTTTGCCTATTCATTATGATATTGATTGTTGATTTGTCATAAATAGCTTTTATTATTTTGAGATATGTTCCATCTATACCTAGTTTATTAAGAGTTTTTAGCTTAAAGGGCTGTTGAATTTTGTCAAAGGACTTCTCTGCATCTACTGCAATAATCATGTGGTTTTCATCTTTGGTTCTGTTTTTGTGGTGGATTATGTTTATAGATTTGCGTATGTTGAACCAGCCTTGCATCCTCAGGATGAAGCCTACTTGATTGTGATGAATAAGCTTTTCAATGTGCTGTTGCATTCTGTTTGCCACTATTTTATTGACTATTTTTGCGTTGATGTCCATCATGGATATTGACCTGAAATTTTCTTTTTTAGTTGTATCTCTGCCAGGTTTTGGTATCAGGTTGATGTTGGTCTCATAAAATGAGTTAGGGAGAATTCCCTCTTTTTGTGTTGTTTGGAATAATTTCAGAAGGAATGGTACCAGCTCCTTTTTGTACATCTGTTAGAATTCAGCTGTAAACCTGTCTGGACCTGGACTTTTTTTGGTTGGTAGGCTATTAATTGCTGCCTCTATTTCAGACCTTGTTATTGGTCTATTCAGGGATTCAACTTCTTCCTGGTTTAGTCTTGGGGGGTGCAAGTGTCCAGGAATTTATCAGTTTCTTCCAGGTTTACTGGTTTATGTACATAGAGTTGTTTGTAGTACTCTCTGATGGTAGTTTGTATTTCTGTGGAATTGGTGGTGTTATCCTCTTTATCATTTTTTATTGCATCTATTCAATTCTTCTCTCCTTTCTTTTTTATTAGTCTGGCTAGTGGTCTGCCTATTTTGTTGATCTTTTCAAAAAATCAGCTCCTGGATTTATTGATTTTTTGAAGGGTTCTTTGTGTCTCTATTTCATTCAGTTCTGCTCTGATCTTAGTTATTTTTTCTCTTCTGCTAGCTTTTGAATTTGTTTGATCTTGCTCCACTAGCTCTTTTAATTTTCATGATAGGGTGTCGATTTTAGATCTTTCCTTGCTTCTCATATGGGCATTTAGTGCTATAAATTTCCCTCTAGACACTGCTTTAAATGTGGCCCAGAGATTCTGGTACATTGTGTCTTTGTTCTCATTGGTTTCAAAGAACATCTTTACTTCTGCTTTCATTTTGGTATTTATCCAGTAGTCATTCAGGACCAGGTTGTTTAGTTTCCATGTGATTGTGTGGTTTTGAGTAAGTTTTTTAATCCTAAGTTCTAATTTATTGCACTATGGTCTGAGAGACTGTTTGTTATGATTTCTGTTCTTTTGCATTTGCTGAGGAGTGATTTGCTTACAATTATGTGGTCAATTTTAGAGTAGATGCAATGTGGTGCTGAGAAGAACGTATATTCTGTGAATTTAGGGTGGAGAGTTCTGTAGATGTCTGTTAGGTCCACTTGGTCCAGATCTGAGTTCAAGTCCTGGATATCCTTGTTAATTTTCTGTCTCATCGATCTGTCTCATTTTGACAGTGGAATGTTAAAGTCTCCCACTATTATTATGTGGGAGTCTAAGTCTCTTTGTAGGTCATTAAAAATGTGCTTTATGTATGTGGGTGCTCCTGTATTGGGTGCATATATATTTAGGATAGTTAGCTCTTCTTGGTGCATTGATCCTTTTACCATTATGTAATGCCCTTCTTTGTCTCTTTTGATCTTTGTTGGTTTGATGTCCATTTTATCAGAGACTAGGATTGCAACCTTTGCTTTTTTCCCTTCTATTTGCTTGATAAATCTTTCTCCATCCCTTTATTTTGAGTCTATGTGTGTCTTTGCATGTGACATGTGTCTCCTGAATATAGCACACTGATGGGTCTTGACTGTTTATCTAATTTACCAGTCTGTGTCTTTTGATTGAGGCATTTAGCCCATTTACATTTAAGGTTAATATTGTTATGTGTGAATTTATGGCAAATCCTGCCAGTTTGATACTAACTGGTTGTTTTGCCTGTTAGTTGATGCTGTTTCTTCATTGTGTTGATGCTTTTTACCATTTGGTATGTTTTTGGAGTGGCTGGTACTCTTTGTTCCTTTCCATGTTTACTGCTTTCTTCAGGAGCTCTTGTAAGGCAGGCCTGGTGGTGACAAAATCTCTCAACAATTGCTTGTCCGTAAAGGATTTTATTTCTCCTTCACTCGTGAAGCTTAGTTTGGATAGATACGAAATTCTGGCTTGAAAGTTCTTTCTTTAAGGATGATGAATATTGGCCCCTACTCTCTTCTGGCTTGTAGGGTTTCTGCTGAGAGATCTTCTGTGAGTCTGATGGGTTTCCCTTTGTGGGTAAACCGACCTTTCTCTCTAGCTGCCCTTAGCGTTTTTTCCTTCATTTCAACCCTGGTGAATCTGACAATTATGTGCCTTGGTGTTGCTCTTCTTGAGAAATATCTTTGTAGTGTTCTCTGTATTTCTTGGATTTGAATATTGGCCTGCCTTGCTAGGTTGGGGAAGTTCTCCTGGATAATATCCTGAAGAGTATTTTCAAGCTTGGATTCATTCTCCCTGTCACATTCAGGTACACTGATCAAATGCAGATTAGGTCTTTTCACATAATCCCATATTTCTTGGAGGCTTTGTTCATTTCTTTCACTCTTTTTTTCTCTAATCTTGCCTTCTTGTTTGATTTCATTGAGTTGATCTTCAATGTCTGATATCCTTTCTTCTGCTTGATTGATTCTGCTATTGAAACTTGTGTATGCTTCACTAAGTTCTTGTGCTGTGTTTTTCAGCTCCATCAAGTTGTTCGTATTCTTCTCTAAACTGGTTATTCTAGTTAGCACTTCATCAAACCTTTTTTTCAAGGTTCTTAGTTTCTTTGCATTGGGTTAGAACATGTTCCTTTAGCTCAGAGAAGTTTATCCACCTTCTTAAGCCTGTTTCTGTCAGTTCATCAGACTCATTCTCCATCCAGCTTTGTTCCCTTGCTGGTGAGGAGTTGTGATCCCTTGGAGGAGGAGAGGCATTCTGGTTTTTGGTGATTTCTTCCTTTTTTTGCTGGTTTCTTCCCATCTTCATGGATTTATCTACCTTTGGTCTTTGAAGTTGGTGACTTTCAGATGGGGCCTCTGGGTGGACATCCTTTCTGATGATGTTGAAGCTGTTTCTCTATGTTTTGTAATTTCCTTCTAACAGTCAGGCTTCTCTGCTGCAGGACTGCTGGAAGTTCACTCCAGACCCTACTTGCCTGGGAATCACCTGCAGGGTTGCAGAACAGTAAGGATTTCTGTCTATTTCTTCTTCTGGTATCTTTGTCCCAGAAGGATACATGCCAGATGTCAGCCAGAGCTCTCCTTTATGAGGTTCCTCTTTGGATATACAGGGGCCAGGGAGCTGCTTGAGGAGGCAGTTTGTCCCTTATCAGAGGTCAAGTGCTGTGCTGGGAACTCCATTGTTCCATTCAGAGCTGCTTGGCAGGGACATTTATGTCTGCTGCAGCAGAACTCACGACTGCCTCTTTTCCCAGGTACTCTGTCCCAGGAAGGTGGGGCTTTATTTATAAGTTCCTTACATGCTGCTGCCTTTTTTCAGAGATGCCCTGCTCAGCAAGGAGGGAGTCTAGTGACAGTCTGCCTGCAGAGGTGCTGCTGAGCTGTCACAGGCTCTGTCCAGCTGCTGTGTAGACTTCCTTGTAGTTTTGTTTACACAGATAAGGTTAGAACTGCCTCAGTAATGGCGGATTGCCTTGGTAATGGCAGATTGCCTCAGTAATGGTGGACTGCCTCAGTAATGGCGGACCGCCTCGGTAATGGCGGATGTCCTTCTCCCCATAGAGCTTGACCATCCTGGGTCAAGCTCAAACTGCTGTGCTGGCTGTGAAACTCTCAAGCCAGTACATTTCAGATTGCTGGTCTTTGTGGGGGTGGGACCCACTAAGCCAGATCACCTAGCTCCCTGCCTTCAGCCCCTTCTTTTTGGAGGACTGTGTAACTCTGTTTTGCAGGCATTCCAGGTACCAGTTAAAATGGCTGCCAAGATTTGTGGGGTTTTGTGCTGGAAGCTCATGGTGCTTGTCGGCCAGCAGGAATCTCCTGGTCTGTGGGCCATAAAGACCATGGGAGAAGTGCAGTATCTGAACTGGAGCGCTGGAGTGGCTGGAAAAGCCCCTGATGGCCTCTGTTGGTTAGGAGGGGTGTCCTCCAGTCCAATGCACATCCCAGGTGAGGCAGCACCCCACCCCGCCTCAGTTTGCCCTCCTTGGGCTACACCCACTGTCCAACCAGTCCCATTGAGATGCACCTGGTACCTTGGTTGGAAATGTGGCCATCACTTGCCCTCTGTGTCACTGTTGCTGGGAACTGCACTCTGGAGTGGTTCCTATTTAGCCATCTTGGCGAAGCTCTGGCCCTTTCTTTCTTCTTTCATGATTATACACTCGTAATGAAGGATATGAGTGCACAAGGCAATCTTCTTTCTTCATAGAGTTGAATCTGCTCTGTGGTAAGACAATGTGCCCAGATACAGTTCTAATAGTTAATACAAATAGGGAAAAAAGTTTGAACCTGGCTATTGATTAATCAAATGAAAATTAAGCCAGTCGTGATAGCATTGCTCATGTATATTGATAAATATAAAAATAATCATCTCTTGAGTAGGGAAGTGAGTGCTTCCTTCCACTTGGGTAGGGCTACGAGTTGATTTTTTTCCAGAAGGACAATTTGGCCCTCAGAGGTGTTCATAATACATCTTTGAAGGTCATAACTAGGCACTATTCAAAGGAAATAATTAACATTTAAAAGCGAAACTTTTAATTTTAGATATTTATAATATTTGAAATGGGGGATTTTGTAAGTAATGATATGGAATTGATTAAATAAATATGGCCCACCTATACACTGAAATACTATCCAACCATTTCAAAATTTTATAGATGAATATTTATTGACATAGAATGTTGTTCACAAAGTTGTAAGTTTCAGAAGGTAAAATGGATTATAAAATGTTATTTATATTATAATTTCACTTTGGTAACAACATGTACATGTGAACATAAAATTCTGTCTGGAAAAATACATACTGAGGAGCCAACAGAAGGTGTATCTGGTATTGTGAGAATTTTTTTTCTTTTTGTTTCTCTCTTTTTTTCTTAATGAGAATTTTATATATATATATATATATATATATATATATATATATATATATATATATATATGATTTATCAGTATGTAACCCTCTCCCACCTTCAGCCACTTTTCTCTGGGTCTGAAGCCTCAGCAGTCACGAGATTGTTGTTAGCCCAATTATAGCCAGGCAACCAGAGTATATGTACTGTTTGTTGTTTTCAGGCTGGAATTTACCCTTGCATGCTGTTTTCTTAACATTTCTAGATTCTATATAAATCAAAGAATTATGCCATGAAGCTTGTGGGCTGGTGCGTGGGTGGCCTTGAGATGTCGATGCTGGGGTGGTCGCCCCTAGGAGGTCAGAGAATGTAAGCCTTTGACTATATCCATGTTTTATTTTAAGAAAATGCTACTTAGGTTGACAAGCATATTTCCTCAGCAGAGAGAGACTGTGAGATAAGAGAGTGCTCTAACGTGGCTTGGGAGTACCATAACCTTGTAAATCTGATTTAACTGAATAGATTTTGAAAGCATTAAACAAACAGAATACTTTCTGTTATGGCTTTGCCTGAATTAAAGAGTGTAAGAAGTATTGATTTTACTGAACTCAATAGAACTACGATTTGTGATTCAATGCCAGATTAAATGACTGGAGAGCAGCCCAATGCCAGGTTGTAAATACACAAAGATGGGGGCGGCAGCCTCGTCCTGTCTTATCACACACTGCTTCATTCAACGCCACTTGGGTGTCTTCGTCCTTCTTTCCCGCAATTCTCACTTCCTTGGGTGCAAACAGCCAGTCTCTTCTATCCAACACCTTGAAAGCAACTACACTATACTCAGAATGCTGCTTGTAAAAGATGAAAGAGTTCACAAATCTGCAAACATGCACCTTGGGCTTCCTATTTATCTAATTTGCTGATCACATGATGTGACTTTAAGGAGCATGTCTAGCTCAGTGGTTCATTGTTAGCAGAAACAAAGCAGGAACCCAATGCTAGGGACATATTTCTTTTTATAACTCTAGGAATAAGCGCACGCAAATCTTTCATTCAGAAAAAATAATTTGTAGAGCACAGACAATGTTGGCCTTTTGCTGGAAACTCAAATACTCCACCACTCCCTTTTATCCATGATAAATAACTAGTGTCAGAGTAGCATAAGTAAGAAGTAATATTTGTAGAGAACTTTATAGTTTATAAAATATATTTAATCTATGCTCTCTGCTTTAATATCAATCTTTGTTTTATCACCTATCACTAAGGTTTCCCATTTTACTTTTAGAAAAAAGTAAGAGACATACTGTTAGAGATAGTATCAAAAATTAATTAGCAGCTTTCCAACTTCTGGAACTTTGTAGCCCTAGTCCTCAAAACTCACTGCCTCTCACTTTATGGTCTAGAGAGCCAAGGTAAAATGGCTAAACATCTCAAGGTTTAGCCTTGACTTGAAGACTTCAAAATCTATATTCTGAATGATCTCAGTGGCAGGAATTTCACATGGGGAATGCTGAAACCAAATGGGGAAGATTGTCTTCATAAAGGTAGGCAAGTCGTATTTACAAATTGAATTAGGAACATAGCTTTTGACAGAAAATTTTAAAATGATAATTGCCCTCATGCTATTTGTTTTAGCTCTTAAATTTTCCCAATAACTGCGGTTGTTTATTCCTTAGGTTACAATGAGAGAGCTCAGTTCAGCCCGAGTGGCAATCACACAGGAGAACCCTGGTGTGGAGAAGACTGAATGGCTCAGATGCCCTGGGAAGGCGGGAAGAGGTTAGACAGGCCCATTATACATACGTCACTTCATGGCGCTGAAGCGTCTCATCAGGAGACTCCACAGAAATACCGAGATGTCTTGGAGATAAGAGAGGCCTCTGGGGTCTTCCACATGTGAAACTCCTTGTTAACGACACCACTTAGTGATGCGTGTGCAATGTTTTGGACATGTGATGGTAAGTGTTAAGTCTTATTCTTATAAAATTCCATGAGGACTTTTGCTGGAACATGTGCCTGGGAAAATTTTCATTTTTCTTCCATGACCGACACATTTTTTTTGTTATTATACTTTAAGTTCTGGGGTACATGTGCAGATCATGCAGGTTTGTTACATAGGTGTACATGTGTCATGGTGGTTTGCTGCTTCCATCCCCCCGTCATCTACATTAGGTATTTCTCCTAATGCTATCCCTCCCCAATACCCCCACCCCCTGCTATTTGGCCGCTAGCCTCCAACTCCCTCCCCTCAATAAGAAAAATATTATCATTACTTAGCAAAAACATTGGGAATCAACTTCCCTTGAGCCAGATATATAAGTTCTGGAACTGAAGTGATCTGTATCTTACAAAGAGTAAGTACTCAACTAGATTTGCATTCTTCTGTTTATTGAATAAAGAAAAAACTGTATTTCTGCACTAAGGTATAACCTGGAATTGGCCATACGTTTTCCTAGAAACACTCCATTTCTCCAAGATGCCAATATCCAATTGGTTTATACTCCAGATATAATTTGCTGTCTAAATATTCCTATGTGGGTTACCCCCTTATTGGCCAATGTGCCTGTTTTCATGTAATGCTTAGTATTTTGTGATTTTTCTATGAATGTGTATTTTTGTTTATGTTGACTGTGATTTATTTCAAAATAAGTCCATTATAAAAGCTATCAAGATATGCACTGAGTTTACCATCTTGAAATAAAATGGTATAAATAAAGGATCATAATAGGCCTATATTGTAAATATTTTTGCAGATGTCAGGAAATTTGGCACAGAGTAAGGAGGTAGAGGAGACACATTTGTGCCCATGGAAGTGATTCTTCACAGAGCTACAGGATTTGGCCATCTTCTGAGACCGCCTGGCCATGCAGGGTTCTTGGCCCAGGGAGGTGCGTTGCTGGTGATGGTGGGGGTACCAGATGGAAGAGCCAGGAGGGAGTTGGTTTGGCAATCTGAGCTTTCCCATGTCACTCGACGGGAAGAGAGAGAGTGACTGTTAGTGACGTCTCAGCAATGAATTTTCAGCTCTACGTTTCCTGGGATTTTATAACCGTTGTTATCAAAAACTGTGGGCTCTCACAGGGCCCAGCCCACACCCCCATGTGCTTTCTGACAGGCATCTGCACATATTCTAAATGCATGATGACAAAAACACACCCTGGATGGTATGGAGACAAGCCAGCCTGCTGGAGGCTTCTGTCGCTGTACGCAGGGTCCCAACATGGCACACAGACCGGGACCTGCCGTCCCCAAGCTGAGCAGAGAGAAACTGGCCTTAGCAAATCACAGCCTCTGTCCAAAAGTGCCAAAGGGCCCATTTAGATTATCCATGGCTGTGTTATAAAATATGAAAGGGGAGGAAATCAACAGCAAGAAGGGGTGCAGATGAGCAGACGAGAAGGGCAGCAGAGATGCAACTGAGTTTCCAGCCCAAGGTGGCCACTTGTTTTTGCTGAAGCGCTGTGTAGTCACATAGGAGGAAAACCATGGTCGCGTATCTTGATGCCAGGTGGTGGTGTCAGATGGCCTGGAAAGAGGGACACAGAGCTGCCAAATTACAATTTTATAGTTTCGCCTTTTTTCTCTAAAACTGGGCACAAGTTGTTGGTTCTGATGAGCATTTTGGATGACCTGGTTCCTCCCAGAAGTCAGCTCCAGTGAACTCATCCTTTCCTGTCTTCCTCTTGGTTTGGCTTTTAAGCAAACTTGTCTCCCAGCTATATCACTTTTCCAGTGCTTAGGGCATCCTCTTGCTGCCCCCATTTAAGTCTTTAAGGCCATCTCGCTCCCTGCACAGAGCCCTACTTAGGCAATGCCATGTCCCAGTGCCAGGACAGGGGCCGCGTGTCCTGCTCTGAAAGGAGGGGCCCTTACGCGGTCAGTACTTTGTCCTCCTCAAGCTACCTACCTTTCTGGTTTTGTTGGCTAGAGCTTCATTCGCACGTGAAAACAGAGTACAATAATGGGTGATATGCACTGGGCATATTCTATTTGTGAGAAGTCTTACAAACCTGATCTCATTTAGACTAGATTCAAATCCGCTTTCTACCATTGCTGACGGTATGCCCCTAGGGAAGTTCATGAGCCTTGTCCTTCAGTACTGACTTCGATTAAGGTGAACAAACAGGAGACTCAAAATGTGTAATGGCTCAAACCCAACAGAAGTATCTTTCTCCCTCACTTACCTTCTGTCAGTCATCCAGGAGCCTAGGCTGATGAAAGTTTTGTCGGTGTCAGCACGTGGCTTTCTGGTTTGCTCTGGGGTCATTTTCCTTCCACATTTCTAGGAGGATGCTTGAGTGTGATGGAGGAGGCAGCTGGGCCGTTCTTACAGGTCAGGTCTGGAAAAGGTACGCCTCATTCCCATTCACAATCTGCTGGCTCTAAATCAGTCACATGGCTTATCTGGCATGCAGTGGGACTGGGGATGGAGTCCACCCATGTACCCGGAACAAAAGAGATAGTGCGGTCCTGTTGAACAACCAGACCCATTTCTAACCGTGCTGTGGGTTTGTCATGGAGAATAAATGAGCTGAAACATGCAATGCTTACAAAGCTGTCTGGTAAACAGTAAGCACTCTATGAGCATTAGCTACCAATGCTTATTATTATTAGAAATAACTCAATGTGTGAAGATTACAACTGTGTTTTAGAAGATGAGGAAATGAAGCCTCTGCTAAGGCTGAGTAGTGGCTATGAGGTGAATTTGGGATTGAACCCAAGTTTGCTAAAGCCCATGATTATTTTCACTGTTTTGGGATCAATATTATGTTTGCTGTGAAACCCACTGTTTTCAGGGCCTAGACCACAAAGAGAAAAAAAAAATTAGTTAAATTATTCACTGATGTTGTGAACAGTAAATCCGCTCAAAGCATTTTTATTTGCTTCCTAACAAAAGGAGAAGATACTCACTTTTGTAGAAACTAAAGCAGTGTAAAAATCGATTGTGTCTTAGAAAGCTTAACATCACTTCCCGTGTTTTTAACGTGCTTAGCACAGTCCCTCACACGTAGCGAGTTCTCAAACCCATTTCGTCTCCATTCTTGCCATTTTGTAATTTACAATGTACTGACATAAAGCATACAAAAAAATACATGTTAGGAAATTTTGCCCAAAGGCAGTCAACACTTTCAACAAACCTTAACATATGCTGTTTCCATGCACTGCCAGCCATTGTGCGTGAGCTCCACCTCCACGCCCCTCGCTGTTTCCCTTATCACCTTAGTGAGCGCTCTCATCCCATTTCCAGGTGGAATGCACATAACAAATGCAATGTATGGCATTGGGTGAGTTCCTCCCTGTCTGACTACTAGGCTTTTCTGCATAACCGAGGTTTTGCCTAAGCCTTCTAAAGGAACAACTGTCTTCATTGCATTTTGCATATGTGTTATCAGATCAAGTTCTTGGGAGATATTTTTGTTGACAAGGAAATGTGTGTTGCTGTGACTGAAGTTGACAACTGTGTAAAGGCACATTTCCTTTGTCTTTTAGGCATTTCATGTTTTAAAAGCTGTCTGTTTTGTAGCAGTGTTTTTTTCTTGTCATGGGGAGCATAGGAAATGCGGACGTTGATTTTTAAGACATATCAGTCCCCGGAAGGTCTGCTGTGTCTGAGGATCCTGACTGCCAGTGAGCAAGGAGAATCTACTGCCCACTCGTGGGGCCCCAGGCTCTACTGACTAGCACTCAGAAGCTCTGGTTAGAGCCTTCATTTGCAGTGAGTCACCCTGGAGTTTGAGGAGGGGCCAAGGCCCCTGATGCCACACTGAGGCTGGGATTACTGGGGGTCACAGATTGACAGAGCTCCCCTGTCCCTTTGTGACATCAGCAACTGGGTTTATCTCAGTAAATTACATTTATTCGCAATTGTTTCCATTAGGTGTGATCATAAATTATGGGCCCTCCTAGGAATCATCCATTTATTTTCTAGAGTTAGTTTTAAGAAAAAAATGACTCATTGGTGCTGAAGGTGAAAGTTAACTGGGTAATTATTTTGGTTTTAGTTTCTGCCAAAGGAACAATATAGATGCAGAGGAAGTCCCTGGAGAGTTATAAATTCCCATAATCCATAATCCATTTTTTTTCCTAAACCTTTGAAAACATGAAAGGTCATTACAGAAAAATTGTCCAACCCTCTACCACTTCAGATGGAAAAAAGCACACAAAACAGTGCTTCCTTAAGAAGGTTTTGTGTAGACGGCAACAGTGCCCACGTGTTGGTCAAGGGTGTGCATATTTGTATTCAACGTTTACATGCATCTTCTGAGATAGGCAAGGTATGTCTCCACTGGAGAGTTTGAAGCTAAAAGAAATAAAGTGAGGAGATTGCGTGTCTTAGTCTGTGTGGACTGCTGTAATAAACTACTGTAAACTGCGTTGTGAGTTCATTTCTCAGTTCTGGAGGTAGGAAGTCTAAGATTGGGGTGCCAGCATGGTCGGCTTCTGGTGAGGGCCTTCTTCCAGGTTGCAGACAGCTCTGACCTCTTGTGTCCTCATGCTGTGGAAGTGTGAATAAGCTTCCATGGGCCCCTTTTTCAAGAGTACTAATCTCATCATGAGGGCTTCACCCTCATGTCCTCAATGCCTCCCCAAGGCCCCACCTCCTAACACCAACACGTTGGGGGTGAGGATTTCAACATGTGGATTTAGGAACACACTCAGCCCATGGCATGAAGGTGGCTTCTGGGAAGCGTAGTATGGCTGGCCTCACCGTCTTCACATCCAGAAGTCTAATCTGCACTATTGCGCAAAAGAGAGTCCAATAAGGTCTGCCCTGAAGAACCCCGTAAATGATGTATGTATCATTGAAAGTAGTGTTAAAGGCCGGGCCCAGTGGCTCATGCCTGTAGTCCCAGCACTTTGGGTGGCTGAGGCAGGTGGATCACCTGAGGTCAGGAGTTCAAGGCCAGCATGGCCAAGATGGTGAAATCCTGTTTCTACTAAAATTACGAAAATTTAGTGGAGCGTGTTGGCAGCACCTGTAATCCCAGCTACTCAGGAGGCTGAGGGAGGAGAATCACTTGAACCTGGGAGGTGGAGGTTGCAGTGAGCTGAGATTATGCCATCGCACTCAGGCCTGGGCGACAAGAGCAAGACTCTGTTTCAAAAAAAAAAAAAAAAAGAAAGAAAAAAAAAGAAAAGACAGAAAGTAATATAACAAAAGAGAGAGAGAGAAGAACTCCCTGAACTTTCAAGGCATTTTCTAGTTCTTGATGAATCATTGGATGAAGCAGTTATCAGTCATCTTTTCTGATCATCTCCATAAACGTAGCATATGTTCATCATTAAGTTGCTAATAAAATCATGACAAAGACTACATAAATTTAGTCGGAAAAGGAACTGGCCTCATGCTTGAAGATGTTTATTAAAAAAAAAAAGAGCCAGAGTCTCACACACACACACACACACACACACACACACACACACGGATTTACTCTACAAGTGGGGCAAATAAGCTGCCTTGTAGGAAAAATTATACCCACTTTACAGTTGGGTGAATTGAGGCACAATGGAGTTAGGCAGTTTGACTAAGATCACACAGTATAATAAAAGGATCTGGGATCCAAATCCAAGCTTGACTGAACTCAGCGTTGTCCTCACTGTGCCCCAGCCTCCGTCCTTGTTTCTGAACCTGTGGAGATGGCCCGTTGCCTCTGTCTCTTACCTGCAGCTACACTCTGCCTGTGAAGTCTCACTCTTGGATGGTCTGGTGCTACATTAAACAGTCAGAGGCTGATGTAGCCGGCTGTTTCTTCAGAAATGCAGCAATCTTCTTGACCCAGGGGCTAGCCAGGAGCTGGGGAATAAACCTCTTACGACTGCTCAGAGGTACGCATTTTTGACCAGTATATCTCATAAGAAGCCACTTTTCCCAGTAGGGTGTTGCATAATAGTCGGTGTACTCAGCAGGATAATATATAACACATAACATATGTGTAGGCAATCTTCTAATTTCAGTTTCATTTCACCATAGCACCAAAATTGCTGACTTATTTATATCTATAGCTAAATCTTTGTATGTATATACATATGTGTTCATCCATCCTCCATCCATGCATTTACTCATACATCATCTACCTATCAATCAATCAATTGGTTGATCTACCTCTATCTATCATCTGTCTGTCATTGCTACCTGATGGGCTATATGAATAGCAAGGGCCTGTGGGTAGCATTATCAGGAGAGATGGGGTAAGCCCATTGTCATTGTCCACTGCCCCTTCCTTCCAGGTGTGTATTGCCCCCCTCTTCTCTTTGCCCTGGCATTGCAGGACCTGAGTCCAACCTTGACTGGACTGAAAGTGCTCAAAGACCTGGCTTTTGCACTCAGCACTGAAATGATTGGCCCTCACTTCCATGTCCACATGAACCACAAGGGAATGGAAAATGTATTCTAAAACACTATTGAGCTTTGAAATTACTTGTTCAAAGAGCTGCTACAGTAACTCTAGCCTCTGATGACTATGGAAGGAGTCCAAACAGATGCCCAGTTCCAGTGAAATCCAACCTAGCACATTAAGGTCAGACTCCTCTTAACTGGTTTTTAAGGCCCCGAGTCTTATGGTCTCAGCCTTCCTGTCCAGCCTGATCTCCCAGCATTTCTGGACAATTTCATTCATTCAATAAACACATATTGTAGCCTCAGTAGGCACACAGTAGCCTCAGTAGGCACATCCCTCCCTGGAAGTTTATGGACCAGTGTAGTTGTTCAGAGCTTCCCTCATTATGAAGATTAGCCACACGCAACATCTCGCGCCCAACTGAAGGGTGAGTAGTGATACTCAGAAGCCTACCCTTAGACTCTCGAAAGAAGGGAGAGAATGACTGCTATGTCCCTGGCAAGTGCCTCACTAGACAATATAAAAGTCCTAAAAGATCACGGAAAGTGGAGTAACTGATGCTACCATGGGACTCAGCCCTCGCCAGGAGAATTGCTTTTATTTATTTTTTACTTTAGGTGAATACTATATCTGGTATTTCTCCCCATGTTATCCCTTCCCACCCTCCTCACTCCCCGGCTGCCTCTCCCCTACCCTCCCCCAACTGCCCCCAGTGTGTGATGTTCCCCTCCCTGAGTCCACATGTTCTCATTGTTCAACACCCACCTATGAGTGAGAACATGCAGTGTTTGGCTTTCTGTTCTTGTGTCAGTTTGCTGAGAATGATGTTTTCCAGATTCATCCAAGTCCCTACAAAGGACACAAACTCATCGTTTTTTAATGGCTGTGTAGTATTCCATGGTGTGTGTGTACCACATTTTCTTTGTCCAGTCTATCATTGATGGACATTTGAGTTGGTTCTGGAGAATTGCTTTTGAGTTGGGTTCTAAGGATAGAAAAGGATATGCCAGAGAGTGGGAGAGGGGGCTGCAGATGAGGAAAGAGCAGGTGTCCAGTCATGAACTTGTGGTCATCCTCTGCTTGGCAGGGTCAGGTAGTCCCGGGGGCTGGAATGTGGGTGTTTTGGGGAAGGGGTGTGAGGAGATAAGACCTGTGGGTCCCGTTTCTGTGGGGCCTTTGTCTCTTTCAGGGCTAAGGGGTGTGGGCTTTGTTCTGCATGTGAAGGGGAATCTAGAAGTTTCTAAACTGTGGAGATACAACATGATAACATGTATTTTGAAAGACACTTTGGGTATTGGTTTAAAGACAGATTAAGAGAATAAACTCTGTAAGCAATTAAAATGGGAAGAAAAGGGCTGAAGCCACAACATGTGTTGCAGGTAAGCTTGAGAAAACCACGAGACATTTCTGAAGATACAGTGAACAGCGTTCTCGATGGCTTGGGTGGATGAGGCAGTGAGGCGTGACCAAACACCATGAGATGTTTTAGGTGCAGGGACAGTGGAACATGAAGCCACTGGAGAGAGGGGGATGAAGAGGAGGGGCATGGGAGTGTGTGGCAAGGTGGCTTTGTCTGGTGTGGGTTTGAGGTATGTGCGGGACATTCACATAGGGATGTCACTGGCAGTTGGATGTGCATGGGACAGAATGAATAGGCAGGAGACAGACGTGGAGGTCATTAAAGGAAGAGTGGGGTGGAAGCCCTAGGAATGCAAACCTCTGTTTCCAAATGCCTTTTCCCGTGAATGTCTCACTGCTGCCCTCACCTCATGAAGGGACTCCGCTCCCCTCAGCTGCCCCCTCGCCTCACCCTGTAGGTGCTAGTGCTTCCCCCAGAACTGCCCCTGGGCTGTGAGCCTTGCTCCAGCCTCCACCCACACAGGCACCTCCCTGGGCTTCCATCTGTGCCTATGGCCCCCGATTTTACCCAATGATAATGCTGATAAGTGAGGCCATGGTGGCTCTGGGTGTCCTTCCCTTCCCCCTTCCAAAGTGTAACACTGCAGAGCCAGGCTTAAAGTCAGAGCCTGGGAACCTTTCCTTCTCCTCTTGCATCCTGTTTTACAATTTACAAGTTGGCTGACTATAGGCTGATTATACAGCCTTTTTCATAGGCAGTTTCCTCGTCAGCAAAATGGGAGTAAAAGTACTTTCCCAGGGTCGTGCTGTGAACTAAGTGAAACATTGCATCCAGCGTGAGTCAATGACAAGCCGTCAGTCAATATTAGCTATTCCTTCTGTTTTCTCCAACTTAAACATTAGCGTCTCTAGGGTTAAAAAAGATGTGACTCAAAGTCTCATGATGTCTTTGACGTGGACATGTTTTTCTCTGCTGCTCTTAAAAACAGTGAAAATGTTTGCTGAGTGCTTTCTAAGCATGCAAGTTTTAATCGGAGATCTAAGGATACCTGGGAAGTCACATGAGGCATTGTCCACTCTGTGAGAAGCATTCACTGCTACTGAGGATTTTAGGATACGTAGACTTAAAACTGCAACAATGTAACACTTAACAGCTAAAACACCTTCATCAGACTTGGGGGACAGTGGCTTATCAGGGCTGAGTATGGGACTTGTTTTCCTCAGAGGGAGGGGGAGGGTGGTGCTATTCTACCCATCATAAACTGTGATGGGTATGGCAGAGGGCTGGCTGTGGGCAATCTCTGATCTCCACTTTCCCACTCATTGCCAGCTCTGCGACAGTGGAGAGTACATAAGGACTTGAGAAAAAGTGAACCGTCATGATTTCAAGGATAGTTAGAGGTAGTGGGCTGGGAGAACTTTGCATTCTTAAACCCTTCCAAGTCTTAGCTGCATGTAAATAACACTTGTTTTAGAACTGCCCTGAGAGCCACAGGTGGTCTCCAGGGATTCTTTTGCTTGTTCAGGGTCCAGGAAGACCCAAGCAGGTCAGGTGCTGAAGGGTGGCCGGTCAGAGGAAAAGATGGGGGTGCAGGGAGCCAGGACGCCTGGGACTTATGAGAACATTTGCTGCTCTATACCCAGGGGTTATTAAAGCTGTGAGTCTAGCCAGCATCAGTACATTTTATTTAGAGGAGTTTGTATTTTTTTTCCCAGATATATTAATGTAATTACATCTTCACAAAAGTGGAGCTCACTTAAGAGAAGTAGGAGTCCATGCTGTAAAGAAGGGAGTTATTCTGACACTTAAGCTCTGCGTTATCTTGAACTGAACAAAAGAAAAATCAATACGATTTGTGCTTAGGCTTGTGTGTGGGGGGGCTCCTGTTGTCATGGTGACACGTTAAGCTATCGATTCATCCAGAGAGATTCCAAGCTTGGAAGGGGCCTTGGTAGAGGTAGGAATATTTTGTTCAGCAGAAATTAAACAGACCCCAGGATGTGGCCAACTCTGAGCATGGAATACACTCTCTGGACACACAGCATCCCCAGGCTAATGTTATTTGAGCTCTTCCTCAGATGGTCTAGTGGATGAGCTGGGGCAAGTGCCGTTTCTGCTCTCATAATAAGGGGAGCCCGTGACAGCCTCAGTCCTGTCAAGTCAAGGTGCAGGCTACAGCTTGGGAATGGTTCCCGAAAGGAGTCAGTAAGAGATGAGAGGTAAATACAGGAGCATGGTCACAGTCACAGTGAGTTAGGAAGATGACAGGCAGCTGCGTCTCATCCTCAGAGGGTACAGCCGTCAGCTCTCAGCAGATCATCCAACAAAAGGAAAAGATTTTCTGAGCGATTTTATTTTTATTTTTTATGTTATTTTTAGTTGCCATGTAAGGATTATCTATGGGACACAGAGTGATATTTCAATACATGTACACAGTGTATCATGATCAAATTGGTAATTAGCATATCTGTCATCTCAAACATTTATCATCTCTTCATATTGGGAACATTCAAAATCTTCTTTCCTAGATTTTTGAGTATATACAATAAATAGCTGTTAACTATATTGACACTCAGTATTATATAGAACACTAGGACTTATTCCTCCTATTTAGCTGTAATTTTGTATCCAGCAACCAACTTCTCCCTTATCCTCCTCTCTTCTTCCCTTCCCCACATCTAATTACTGTAATTTCACTCTTTATTTCTATGAGATCAATTTTTTCCACCTCCTTCATATGAGTGAGAACATGTGGTGTTTATCTCTCTGTATCTAATTTATTTCACTTCACATAATGTCCTCTGTGTTCATCCATGTTGCCAAGAATGACAGAATTTCATTCTTTTTTATGGCTGAATAGTATTCCACTGTGTGTATGTACTGCATTTTCTGTATCCATTCATCTACTGATGGACATCTAGGTTGATTCCATACCTTGGCTGTTGTGAATAGTGCCGCAGTAAACATGAGGTTTCAGGAATGTCTTCAACGTACTGATTTCCTTTCTTCTGATAAATTTTCAGTAGCAGGATTGCTGGATCATATGGTAGTTCTGTTTTTAGTTTTTGGAGAAACCTTCATACTGTTTTCTATAGTAACTGTACTAGTTTGCATTCCCACCAATAGGGTATAAGCATTTATTTTTCTGCACACCCTCATCAGCATTTGTTATCTTTTGTCTTTTTGGTAATAACTATTCTAATAAGGGTGAGATACTAGTGCATTCTGGTATTGACTTGCATTTCCCCGATTACTGGTGATGGTGAGCATTTTTTCTTGTCATTGGAAAATGAGCCATGAGCAAATGTGTAAAGCCCGGGATTGCTGCCTGGTGCGTAGAAAATCGGAGATGCGTTCTGCTGGTTACATCTGGGGTCTGTGCTATGAACACAGCTTCCTGGCTTTAGCATATTCTCAAAGGCATTTTGTCCAGGCTTATCTTTGTTTTCTAGTTTTGTACAAGACGGAGTGTAATCTTTTCTTGTTTTCCTATTGATACCATTAAATGATTTTCTCTAATGTCAACACAGACAAAACAAAATGGGCCCAACCCTTTATAACTATAAAACAGTAGAACAGAAAAACAGGTCTGGTCCTTTGGTCTGCAATCCAGAGGTAGACTAGCTTTCTTCTGGTTAGAGCTGGTCGATACACTTAGGTGGATGCATTTTAAAACAGCAATAAAATGACTCTTTCTTGATGAATTATTTTGAAATAAGTATTTCCTTGTTTTGGACCCTGTAAAAAGTCAGAGTGTCTGTAAACCTCTCAATTGTTCACATTTCCAAAAATATTTTAATGCACTTGAATTCAAAAAGATTTGAGTATGTACATGTTCTGAGTGTGCATGGTGTGTGTGTGTGTGTGTGTGTGTGTGTGTGTATGCATTTGTGTGTCATAAAGAATGAGAATAGAAGAGCCCAGAAGAAAGGAAAGCCAAGGGCTTGCTTCATAGTTATTTTTCTTTGAAGAGAATGGTGGTGCTAACTTCATTATTGACAAATAATTTCAGAATGGTGTGGTCTCAAAAGTACCTTTCCTTAAGCTTTCTGTCATATGTAATTCTTATCCCAAGCCTTTTAGACAGCCTTAAAGACACTTCTTTGAGTTCATGTAATATTAGAAGTCATAGAAAATTATGTAGTTCGTATTGATGAATACACACATGGCTGATATCAGTTATTTTAAGAGAACATGGGCTGGTGCAGGAAAAATGCCCTTCTGCTTCTCAGCACACTCTGGGCTTGCTGCCCTGCGGGGCTCTCAGGGACAGGGCAGGATGCTGGAGAGAGGACTGGTCAAATACAGTGGGATAAAACTTTGTATACCCACCTGATGGTCACAGCTTTATCACTCCACCTTGCTCTTTTAATTTGGCTGTAATTCTGTGGATGTTTCAGACCTGAAACTTGTTGCAGATATTTGTTTTCACTAAGTAATGAGAACCCGGTCATAGATTATTCTGTAATTAGCAACTTCTCTGCTCAGACCATCCCCTTCAGACACTTCTGTCCAGTCACTATTCTACTTGCAGCTTTCAAGAGGGAGCTTAAGGGGGGTCACCTTGAAGCCAGAAGATGGTAGCTCTCCTCATAGGCTTCAGGGCAGGTTATAAACTGGTGTCCAGGAGAGCTTCTGCCTTTTGTGTTATTTTGCCTGCTCACTGGCCTCTAGTGTGTTAGACTTGAGTTCACATTATTTCACGATGATTGCACAGAATCCTGCAGATATAAGAAACCAGACAATTATTAATTGTGCCATGAGTACTGTCCATTTCATGTCACCCTCGTACACACATAAGTGGAAGTGAATAAGAGGACACGCGTACTTCTCTGTGGTCCAGGACTGCAAGGCGGAATAATAAATGCAAATACACTACCCTGTGGCTGGGGGTCTCTGTGTACCCCAAGAGATGTTGGCAAATGGAATTCCAGCAGTTGTGGCGCTTCCCAGAAATGGGCGTGACTGGCATCACCGAGGCTGTGTGCTCCAGAGGAAACTGTGATACTTTAGTACATAGTCCCTTTTAAATAAGCATAGATGGAGCCTGTGATATTAATGTAACCGTTGTGGCCAAAGAATTGCTAGTTGGTGAGCAAAGTGCAGACAACTCTTCTTTGTGCTTATTCATGAGTGTAAATAAAAATCACTCTCCGAAGCCAGGTGGCTAACACAGGCTGCTTCCTACAAGCAGAATGTTTCTGCAGTGAATCCGACAGTCCACTTCCTGGAAGGCAATATTTTATATTTGGTTTCTGTTTTTTGTTTTTTTTAATTCTGCCCCTACCGTTATGGGTAGCTACAGGCTTGTTTAAACTTTACATGGCAAGCAAACGCATAAAATATCCAGATCAGAATGTCTCGCCATGAACTCTGCATAGCACGAACGGGACAGATGTGCATTCTGTGCCCCGAGAGTCACAGAGCACCTAAGGAAATGGTCTGAGAAGTATGTCAGAAGCAGCAGCCTCAGAGAGAGGCATCTGAAGGTCCACGTGGAATGCATAAAGTGGATCCTCACTGCCTGAAGAGGGTCTGTTTCACATGGTTTTGTTTTCTCCTGTGCATGCAGTTTACTGTGTCTGGGTTCCTGTGGGACGTTATGCTTATCACTGCGAACACTGGAAGGAGATTCATTCTCTCCAGGAAAGGTCATCATCCTTATCCTTATTTTCTATGGTAGCACTGGCTTCACAGTTTTCAAAGACTCTTCCCAGGCATGATGTTACTTGAATTTCACTATTTTAAGAGGTGATAAAATGAGTAAATTTATCATTGTTTTAGTGACCAAGGGGCTGGAGCTCAGAAAGTTTACCCAGATTTGCCCACAGTCATGCAGGTGAATACATGGCGGATCCAGAAGCAGAACCCAAGAGTTCTGCTTCCCAGCCCCCTGCGTCATCTTTGCTGCTCCGAATATAAATGAAGACAGCAAGTTTTGGTCTACTTTATGTTGGTGTCAGTGGAACTTTGCATGTCTTCTAGGCAGCATTTGTATCAAGGAGTGTATTGCATCAGTGTGAGAAGTGTGGAATTTGGAGTTGGATAGATCAGGTTGAAATCCTAGTGCAGTGTGATTCTGTGATTCTGGTTTGGGGAAATGTCTTACCTTCTTTGAGACTTATTTCATAATCTGTAAGACATGACTACTTACACCTCCTTCATAGGGTTGTGGTGGGTACTCACCCCGAGACAGAGTAAATGCTCACTGTGTAGTCAAATGTGTCTTTGAGCCTGAACCTTGGACTCTGGCCTTCCTGAGAGTATCTTGTCTGTTCACAGGGCAGGTGTCAGCAGGCATCTGTATGGATGATTTGCTCACAGTAGAGGAAAGGCCTGTGGGAACCAGCTTTGCTGAAGAGCTGTACCAGCACAGGTGATGGCTATAATGTTGATCCAAGGGCAAAAGGCAAGGAAGGAAAGGATGGCAGAGGCTGTCGAAGGCTTGGCTCATTAACTCATGTGTAACTGTGGAGAGAAGATTCATCATGAGAAGGGGAGGTGCCAGCTCTGTAAGGAAGCCTAGAAAAATGAGGCTGTGAGCCATGTGGCCTTGGGGCCTGTGGCAAAAGGCACAACAAGCCAGGCTAGAGGGACCCTTGCCTCACTTCTGGGCAGAAACTTTTTCTGTTTTTGTGCAATGTGGGATAAACTGTTTGCCACTGATCTTTGGCCCTGAGCCTATGGTTCCAGGAACACTGAGAAAGGCCCCTCAGCATGGATATCTGGGTTCTCCTGGATGTCCCTGGAACAGAAATCTGGGGTGGAGATGAGCTTCTTGCAAATGGCTTTGTGGAGGGCTGGAGTGGAAAACCTGAGAAGGCTGTGAGAACTTTGAAACAATAGTCCCTGGAAGAACCCTCATACTTGGTGAGAATTTTGGGAGCTGGAGGAAAGGGTGAGAATTTTTCAGAGGATTTGCATCTTGCAGGTGAGTGCACAACGCTCTGCAAACTGTGAGTGATTCATGTTGATGTGACCCTGTGAGTGCCTGCTGCTTGGGGCAGGGGCGGGGGGACTCGGGGAATTTTTGTTACCTGAATATCTATGAGCATGGATCCCAGCTTTGTAATCTTGAAGCACTGGATTCATTTAGGCTCCATAGTTAGAAGAGGAAGGGAGCTCATCCTCTGGGGGAGGTGGGGATATGGTTGAGTGAAAATAGCCAATCTCCTGAGATCAGGGCCACAGCACTGAGGGGTGAATAGAGCACAACGAGGGGAAGTGTGACTGGCCTCCGGGAGTCCAGGCAGCTGCAGGGCCTCGGGGAGCAGCCCCAGTGACCATGAGAGAGAAGCGGGGTGTGTGTACCAAGCCAGCAACCCTGTGGCAGCCAGTGCTGGACGTGTCCAGCTACTGTAGTGTGGAACCTCAGGTCCAGGGAGTCATGACAGAAAGAAGCAGAAGTCTGTTTTGTACTAAACCCTCTGACATCTGGGTGTCTCTGTCCCATCCTGGGCATTGAACCAGCTGTGCCTGAAGAGCTGTACCAGCATAGGTGGTCGCTATAATGTTGATCCAAGTATCGCCATTCTTTCTGCATTGAGGGCTGATTTTCTGGTCAGATTCTTGATAAATTAAGTTGTTAACGTCTCAGATGAAAGGCACAGAGCTTGGTTCTACTATTTAAGTTACAGTTCAATAAACACAAAGAAAACAATTACCATGTTTTTATTTACCTCGAATAGAAATCTCTGCTGTGATTCCTTGTGGCTAAGTCTTAATTTCTCCTTCTAAACGTTGCCCTAATTAAACCTTTCTCTGGAACTTTTGTACTTTTCAACGAAATTAGAATGAATGAATAAAAACGCGGATTCTAATTAGTGCTTCCTGCATATTAAAGAAATGACTCTTCCCCATACTTAAAGAAATGTTACTGGGAAGAAATAGATGATCTTTTGAAACGCAATTTTTCTTTTCAGATAACGGTGATGATTCTTAGCAAGGACAGTGCTGCCGCTGACAGCCGTCCCCACCAGCCGGAAGCTCTGCAACAGTCCACGTGATGGACGGGTCCCTCAGAGGAGGAGCTCTATTTACTGAGAGGAAAAAGAAAATCTTGCAATAAGCATTTTCTGTAGAAAGCCATGCATGAATGCATTTGTTAAATTGTTTTAAATAACTCTAGCACCTAATAAAAATAAGATTTGAAGGACAGCTAAAGTTTCATTTTAAGATATAGCAACATCTGCATCTGCTGAATGATTTATATGTGTGACATTAACTAAGCACTACAGGAAGAAACACTGTTTGACCTCAGGCGAGCTGGCCTGAGACATGAGCTTGTTCCAGGTTGAAATTTTCCTCTTAAATTTTTTATGAAATTCTCTCAGCAGGGTCACCGTTGGGTTCTGAAAAGATTTTTAACCTGAGAATTGCTACAGCTCAGCCATCAGAAAACCATTTATTTTGTTAGCACTCCCTCCCCTTCATTTTAATGCCACATAATAGGATAGAATAGGTTTAAAGCCCATCAATTGTAAAATTATCATTTTTCACCAAAGCAACATTATATTAAACACTTAATTATTCATTACTAATGCTTGTCATGGTGAAATATTGGCCTTGCTAATTTTGAGAGCACCAGGCCCAGCTTTTCTTCCCTGAAGGTTAATGGTCGAGCCCCCGTTTCATTAGATTTCCTAAATGGAGCACACCTCATGTGTCATTATTGTGTGGCTTTTCCGACCCCCAACCCTTTTAGCAAGTAAGATCCCTGCTGTTCGGAATGCACTATCTATCAGAATGAGAGACTTGTTTTAATGGTTGTGGTAGAGAGAGCAGAATTTGGGATGCCACAGTTCTGTGAAATAGTATCAATTGAACAACTTTATCAGGGATATATTTTTTAAGGTAACACACCTCTTGATTTAAATACATTATTTACTTGTTTATTTTAAAAATTTGTATAAATGTAAGGGGTACAAGTGCCGTCTTGTTACATAGAGATATTGTGTGGTGGTGAAGTCTGGGCTTTTAAAGTAACCGTCACTCAAATAATGTATACTGTACCCCAAATTATGTACTTTCATGCAAACCAGACGACTGACTTAGAATTACAGCAGTGAAACGAGTCTGCATTCGTTACAGTAGGATTTGCCTGCCTGCATTTGGCCACGGTATTCAAGATTTCCATATTAGCCTTGCGTATTTTACAAGCCAGGACCCCCGCTGTGGAACATCTGTGCTGGGCAGGTTTATGGATGAAACCTTCCTGGCATCTGCACTCTACACCAGATATCGCCTTCTGAATGCTCCACGTGATTTTAATTCTGTTAACAGAGAAAAGGCTTGTTCATCTATCTCCCAGGCAATCTCTGGAAGATATTACTGGGGCTGGAAACCCTGTTTAGACCCCACGTGGTGCATGGTCTTCCCGAGTGTGCAGAATGACTCTTCTATGCCGGGGAAGATGGCTGTCTCTACTCTGCATGGAGAACTTCTGGAGGAAGTTCACACCGGTGAGAAAAAATACCTTGATCTGCCACTTAAATTAAGGGGAAGGTCACTATCCAGGAAGATACCAGTGGCCCCTTTGCCATTCAGGAAGACTCCTGTCCTCCTGGTCCCCATTTGCCCAGGCTTGCTTTCTTGAATTTGCTCAAGCAAGTCTCTGTTAGTGTTAATATCTTCCCACAACCCTATCTGAAAACCTCATTACCAGGACCAGGACCAGAACCAGTCATACAATTTTTGGAAAATTCATGGGGATTCCAAAATTATCAAAAAGCAAAACAAACCCTGAAACCGACACAAAAGAAAAAAAAAGTACAGATATACATTTGGATTATTTTAGGGAGTATTTTTCCAATTCTTGTTTAACTTAGGTTGCTTTTATTTAAGCCATAATAGTACTGATTCTGATGACTGTGGTTATATTATCACGAAGTTCTTCTTTTCTGATGTTTTACTGGATTGTGGTTTCCCTGCTTGATAGTGTGGGCTGGACTATATCTCCCCCAAAATTCATATGTCAGAGTCTTAACACCCTGGATCTCAGAATGTGCCCATATTTGGAAATAGAGCCTTTAAATGGGCAATTAGATTAAAGTGAGGTCATTAGGGTCACCAGTGTCCTTTAACAAGAAGGAATTGGGACACAGATTGGCACAGAGCAAAGCCCATGTGAAGACACAGGGAGACAATTTCATCCTCAAGCCAAGAGCGATGTCTGGAGCAGATCCTCCCTCACAGAAAAGCAAACCTGTCGACACCTTGATCTTGACTTTCATCTTCCAGAACTGTGAGACAGTAGATTTCTGTTGTTCAAGCTGTCTAATCTGGGTTCCTTAACTCATCCACTTACCAGTCCTTGTTTCTAATATCTTCTTTTCCTTTTATAAAAAAATCAAATGCAAACTTGATTAGTTTCCACATACAGACACATGAAAACACACACATGCATATACGTATATAGAGGTTAAACTCTACTGATGAAGTTATACTGAGGTTAAAGTTTACCTCTAAACTTTAGGGGTTAAACTACACTGATCACATAAATGTGCACACACATTGATGCACACATTTATACATATTTATGTGATCACTATAGTTTAACCTCTTAAGTTCCCTGATGCTCCTTCCGATCTACTCCCACCCCCATAGACAATGTGTCCTGGCTTCTATGATACTACATAAGCTTTGTCACTTTTTGAACTTCATGTAACAGAGAACTATGTCAAAATCACTACGATGTTGAGTTTTCTATTTTTCTCTTAATTGAAGTACATGTTGAAACTCTGTTGGTAGGACCGCTTATATTTGGCAATGTTTGTTTCCCTCAGGCATTAACTCTATCTTCGTTATGCATTTTCTCTTCTTAGCTCTGTCTCTTTGCCTTGACTTTGACTCTGTGTTATATGAACAAGTCTGTGAGCTTTTCTTTTCTTTCTTTCTGTTTTTTTTTTTTTGTTTGTTTTTGTTTTGAGAAAGAGTCTCATTCTTTTGCCCAGGCTGGAGTGCAGTGGCTTGGTCTCAGCTCACTGCAACCTCCACCTCCCAGGTTCAAACGTTTTTTCTGCTTCGGCCTCCTGAGTAGCTGGGATTACAGGCATGTGCCACCACATCCAGCTAATTTTTGTATTATTAGTAGAAACAGGTTTTGCCACGTTGACCATACTGGTCTTGAACTCCTGACCTCAAGTGACTCACCTGCCTTGACCTCCCAAAGTGCTGGGATTATAGGTGTGAGTCACCACGCCCAGCCTCTGTGAGCTTTCTTATGGCAACAATTCACCTTGTGGGTGTTTCTTATCATATTTTAATGTCTTCATGTTTAATGTATATTATTTATATTCACATACAGTTGGCTTTTTTTATCTGGACAATTTATGCCTTTTAAATGATGTTTAGTCTATTTGTATTTTAGGTAATTATTTATGTACCATTGTGCTACTTGTTTTACTTTTCCCAGTTGTTTTTCTCTTTGTTGCATTTTGTTTCTCTGTTCTTTCCCTCTCCCTTCCATTGTTATTTATTTATTTTTATATTCCAGTACAATTCCTCTACTGCTTTTAAGCTGTAACTCCTTGTGTTGTATATTTAGTGTTACTGTTAGAATTTTAATATTCATTCTTACTCTTTTATAGTCTATCTAGCATCTGTACTGTGTCACTTGATGCAAGGTTTAAGAATCTTATGACTGTATAATTTTATTTACCTCACAGTCTCTTTGTGGTACAATGTATACATGTTTTACACAATATTCCTAATAAACTCCACAGTGCAATTTTTATTTTTGCTTCAAACTGCCAAAAGTAATTAAGGAAAGAGTCTTTTACAATAATTGAGAAGAGTAAATATATACTCCTTATCATCAATTTTTATGTCTGTGTTCTATTTCTGTGTCTGTCTTTGATACTCTTCATTCTCTTATAATTTTTACATCTGGTATCATTTTTCTTCATCCTGAAGAAATTCTTTTACTCTTTCCTTTAATGCAGATGTGTTAGTGACAAATTTCCTTAATTTTTGTTTATCTAAAAGATATTTCTCTTACCTTAATCTTTGGGGGATGCTTTCTGCTGGTTAGAGAATTCTAGGTTCATCATACTTTTTCTTTTATTCCTTTAATCATTTCACTCCATTTATCCTGACCTCAGTTGTTTTAGTGAGAAGTCAGCTCTAAGTCATATCATTGTTTTCCTGTGTATTGTAAATATTTTTCTTTCTCTTGTGACTTTTAAGTTTTTTTTTTTTTTCTTTTTGTCTTTGGTTTTCAACAGTTTGATGAGTGAGGTATGGCTGTCTTTATATTTATTATGGTTGGGCTTTGCTGAGCTTCTTAGATACCTAGGTGGATGTTTTGCAACAAATTTGGGGAATTTGAGCCATTTATCCTCATATATTTTGCCTGTTCCATTTTTTTCCTTCCTGTCACTTGGGGACTGAATTCCACATCTGTGAGACTGTTTGGTTTTGTGCCACCATAACTGAGGCTATGGTGTGGACCTCCTCAGCACAGCGAGGTGGGCTCTCTGCCCTGTGTGGCTGAGGGAGCCTGTGGAGCATATGGACCCCTGCTCTCCTTCCAAGGATTGCAGTCTTGCACGTTCTACTGCCCAGAGAATGAAAGCTGTTTTGGCCAGTAGCATAATCTCACATTTCTGTTCCCCTTCATACCAAGAAACAGAATTCTATTCTATTTCTTTTAAAAATTATGATTCTAGATTGGTTTCAGATTGTGGTAGATTTGTTATAGTAACACAAATACTCTAAAGAATTTTGTCACATGTTTCTATAATTCAAGTAGTTACATTACAGAGTTGTATATGTTAAAAATGCTTGGGCTGGGCACGGTGGCTCATGCCTGTAATCCCGGCACTTTGGGCGGCCGAGGCAAGAGAATCACAAGGTCAGGAGATCGAGGTCATTCTGGCCAACATGGTGAAACCCTATCTCTACTAAAAATACAATGATTAGCTGGGCATAGTGGCGCACACCCATAGTCTCAGCTGCTCAGGCGACGGAGGCAGGAGAATCGCTTGAACCCGGGAGGTGCAGGTTGCAGTGATCTCAATGGGAGGTTGAGACGGAGCCGCTGCACTGCAGCTGGCGACAGAGTGAGACTCCGTCTCAAAAAAAAAAAAAAAGAAAAGAAAACTGCTGCTATTGGCCGTGATAGTCCTTTGTAATTATCTAGTTACAACAGGAACTTAGAACATTATGCCTTTTTATGGTCCCTATGAGCTAGCATGGTGCTTAGTACGTTTTGTTTGTTTTATGGATGGAATGCTCTGCACTAGTGGGGTGTAATCAGAAACCTAAACCCCCATGTCAGCTTCCCCCACGTGGAAATAAAGTGTATGTGCCTGAGTGTGTGGGCGCATGTGACAGGTTACATGCCACAGGAGTGCCCGGCCTTATTCCTGGTTTGAGAGATTTTCACTTCTCTTTTCTTTTGGTGATCTCACTTCATTACTTAAGAAAAACTACTCACCTTCTAATCTTGAGGTGGTGAAAATCTCATTCCTTCCATTAATTTTTAGTGGCATAAGTAAGCCAGAAGTGGCATCTTCAGAACAAGTAAAGCTGCACTAGAGACTCAGGATGAAGCGCTGGCTAAACCAGGGCATCGCCGGATGCTTGGGGATCTGGTTTCTCCTTGGTGTTTATGCAGCTGTTGTTTATGCCACAGATCTGGACGTGCATTCTCTACATGGGACTGTCTTAGGTGCCATTCTCAGAGATCTCTTCCCATAAGTCTCAACTCATGTGGTCAGACCCAGAGAGTCACAGGACATCCCTACTTCCAGACCACCTAAGATCTGCTTTCTGATTTCTGGACATGGGGTAAGAATGACTGACCCCAAAATGATTGACACTGGGCCTGCATTTGTGGAGGGAGCAGGTATTTGTTAATTTGAATATATTAATAATTTGGATGCTCTAAACACATCTAAGCTCACTGAACACGCACCAGCTACCTTTGGAAACTTGAAAATGTTATGTAAATGCAGGGTATTCTTGCATTGCCTGTTCTAAAATCGTAACGGGAAGCAGGCGCTCCTTAAGAGGAAGTCTAGCCTCTGTTCTAGTTAACCTAATATTAGTATTTTGTAGATTATATGAGATATTCTTAATTATTTGAAGCCTTACAAAATTGTGTAGTCTTCACAATTAAAGCCAATCATTGGAAAGTTTAAAACAAAACAAGCTAATCTTCCAGTGTTATGGGATTGTGTTGCTGGAGTTACATTAAGGTTTTATAAATATGTGTAATAAAAAAAGAATTGTAGTCATTTCTCAAAATAGTCACTATTTTCATATGAAAACAAACATTTTATTATTTAAAATGCAATTCTATTCTTACATTAACTGTTATAAATTAATTATTCCTATTTTGGCTCTCTTTTTTTGTTTTTTGTTTTTTTAATCATAGGATGATTTTACAGTATTATTATACAACATGTTTTGGTGACAATTGTATTTGGGGAGAGACAGAGCAACATGTTACCCAGGAGTACTGATGTCCCCAATTTGGAATATTCTGTGGACTTCAGTTATTCACACCACAGAAATCTTCCACAATTAGTTATAACTGAGATTGTACTTAGGGCTGGCGCTGCATGGATTTTGCACCATTTGTTGTAAAGAACTATTTCAGATTGTTATTGAATATAAATTGCCTTTGTAATTTTTGAAGTCACACAAATGTCGATTTTCTGTTTTTCTTAGGACAAGAAAATTAAGTGGTAAATATTAACCACACCTTAATAAAAGGCAAAATAACTATTTGTAATGTCAACAGTTTTATTAATAAATAGCCTACTCCATGATCAGGAATGGAAGGGGAGGCTATAATCCTCACTACATGTTACACAGTATTTAACGGGCCATGCTTAGTGACAGCCCGTTTGTGCAGCACTCTGCGTGATCAGCGACTGGGGCCTTTTTATTGCCTTTTCTAGTGACTGGAGAGGAAAAGGAAGACAAAAGCAGAGACACTTCTCCACCAGAGAAGCAGCTTTGTCAATTAATTCCACTTCTTGGTTCGAAATAAGATGTTAAACAAGTGTTCATTATTTACTGGACGCATAAGTTCTAGACATGATAAGGGAGAATTATAAATGAAGCTTGTCGCCCCTGCTTTGAGGAGTGAGCCAGGCTAGAGACAGGGTGTCTGTGCATAAGGAATGCTGGAGAACGTGCAGGTGTAGGAGGATGTGGCTAAGGACTGGGCCAGAGAAGGGCCTAGACAGTGGGTGCTGCTGAGGAAGGTGGGGCGAGGAAGCAGACAGAGACACAGCTTTGCAGATAGAGCGTGTGGAGCTTAACTTTGATGTGAGTAGAAATGTGGGAAGTTGAGGTGGATTCTCTAAAAGGAGAGTGAATTTGTGTCCTGGGGCTGCAGTAGCAAAACACACAAGCTAGGTGCCCTCAAACAGCAGGGATGCCTTGCCTGTCAGGCACAGGGGACGCGCGGTCAGCCAAGCCGCACTGCGGGCCAGCCTCTGGTGTTGCTTCAATCCTTGTGTTCCTTGGCTTGTGGACCCCTCTCTCCGGTCTCCACTTCTGTGGTCATGTGGCCATCTCCCGTGTCTTCGTGTCTTCAAGCAGGCCTCTTTCTTCTTATTAGACACCAGTCATCGGTTAGGGCCCACCCCACTTCCAAATAAAGTAATATTCTATAAAATTAGCTGGAGGTGGTGGTGCATGCCTGTAATCTCAGTTACTCGGGAGGCTGAGGCAGGAGAATCGCTTGAACCTAGGAGGCAGTGGTGAGCCAAGATCGTGCCATTGCACTCCAGCCTGGGCAACAAGAGTGAAACTCCATCTCAAAAACAAAAAACAAACAAACAAAACACAAATAAGGTTCTATTCTCAGGTGCTGGGGATTAGGACTTCAAGATATGTGGTGGACACAACCCAGCCCCTAACAGGGAGAAGTGGAGGTGCTGAGTGCAAACAGAGAATCTGAGGGACAAAATGTCAGGAAGGAGGAAGGAGAGGTGAGAACAGGAGCTGATGCCAGACAAGGGACTCCTCAGATGCTGGGCCAGGGCGTTTCAATTTTACCCATTAGACCTGGAACCTGACAGTGAGAATGTGATGCCTTAAAATGTAGAGGTTCCTGGTCCTGATTCTGAGTGGGGTCTGTTAATGTGCTTCTTTGAAGTGGCCAATGAAGCTCTGCCCCTTTCCAGATGTGGATAAGGGACATGGCCACGTGAAGATCACAGCAGCCACAGAACCCATCCCTCAGGTTTACAGCTGTTCCCCTTTCTTCTGATTTTATAAGAGCTTTATTTGTGAATTGAAACACTTCTCCCAGGAGAAGTATGTCAGAGGCCTTAGCCATTTGTTGGAAATAGAACCCAGCTTAACAACTGTGCAGTGTTCTGGCCCATTGCCACCTCCAAAAGAAAAATAAAGGAGAGAAGAAACGGTAAGCCCAAGCACCCTTCCTACCCGAGGCCTGTCACTAGTCAGACTCATCTGGGAGAATCCTCCTGACCAGGGCTCCAACCTCACGCTGTGGCTACTCCATCAGTGGGGCACAGTCCCGTGGTCAGCGCCACATCTACAGGGCACAGTGACCACCTTAGGGAAGAGGTTGGTGGTGAACATATCGGATGGAGCAGAAGGAACTTCATTTCAGCCTGGACTGCCCAGGCGTGCTAGTGAGAGGCGAAAGCTGCCTCTGTGGTCACAGTCTTGGTGAGACCTGACTGACTACAGAAGCCACGCATCCAGTGGAGCTGTGCTTCCCCCCACCGCCCAATCCTACAAAAGTGTGGACCACACAAACTCAGGTCAGGTGCTTCTTCCTATTTCAACTGGGCGGGCTCACTGTGGTACTGGGGTACTGGCCCTGCCCTAACCCTTCCAGAGGCAGCACAGCCAGCTGTGGAGGGGGCTCCAGTGTCTCATTTGATCCTCACGATTTAGTCTATATAGCTTGGAAGTACTTATGAATTGTACAATATACACATGTACAGGAACAATTGGGATAAGACAGCCATCATTGACAATGCGCTGCCTTCCCGAGGGAGGAGGGTCTGACTGGGTGAGCTCTTCTTCAGCACGCAGGAGGGAACAGTGTCACAGTTTGCCTCCCTGGGGGCATGTTTTGAGAATTATGAAGTACAGAATTTATCTGTAGGATTTATTCCAGTTAGGACTTTGGGCCCTTTAAACCCGTTCAGAGAGGTTTAGTCACAAGAGGGAGGGATACAGCTGGCCTGTCACTGATGTCTGGCTGAGTCGATAATGTGATCAGAAATATGACATGGGTGGTTCCTGGGGGCATTATTAGGTACAGAAAATGGCAAATGAGATCAGCCAAGGGTTGGTGAAAGTATTAGGACTTTGATGTGGTTGAGGCCACTGTTGCCCCTGTGTGTGTGTTGTGGGGCGGGGTCCCGTGACTTCTCCATTGCCAGGCACCTGCTGCCATGGACAGTCCTGCACACCTGCCGATACTCTGCTCAGCCCGGTGCGTTCCAGGCAGGACCCAGGGCAGTGCTCAGAACTTCCACATCTTCCTGCTCCTCAGCAGCATTTGTCTATATTTTGTCCCTTTCTGACAGGTCCCATCGTTTGGCCAGTGGGTGCCTTGGGAGGCACATCTGAAGTGCCCGTTCTCAGGAAGGCAAAGGGTGTGGATGCAAATTTCTTTTTATGGGAGCCATCCGTTTAGACAGGATACAGGACCTCAGCTGCTCTAGGATTCGTTTTGGATGATGGGATTATTTAGGCCTCTATGGAGATTTTTCAGCAGGTTGTGTACATAGTACAGGCTTGATGGTGGCTTCTTTGCGACACCTCCCGACCCAAGGCTGACCTTGAATCCAGGGTTAGGATTCTATTAGTTGATCTGGAGAGGATTCCACGAAGCATTCTAGGGGCTGAGGAAGTAAGACAGGGAGCAAAGTCAACAAGAGGTGCTTTCTGGAGCAGGTGATTGCTGTGGGAGACGGGGCATGGGCTGCCTCGGGTCTTCTGAAAGCATATGTGGTATATACGTAGAGCCAGGCACTGAGGGCAAGGGCTGGGGGACTCATTGGATGACGCCCTCTTCTCCTTAGCTAAGAGCTGCTTTAGGATGCATCGCCATATACCCTGCGGCTTCTCGCCTGCTGCTCAGAGTCCAGTAAGAGATATGCAAGGACTCACGGGACCATGGGAACTGTCTCTAGCTTCTGCCCAGGAACACCTGGGGAAGACAGCAGAGCCCCCAGTGTGTCAGCTAAACTTCGCTTCCACAGGGAGCCCTCTGGACACCATCCTTTCCTGTGCCACCTCTGCCTTTCAGGGATGACTGATGTATCTTCTTCATGGGACTTGACCTGGTTGCCGCCTTTCCTTTATCTGTGTGTGTGTGCACGCATTGTGCATAGGGCATGCGTGTGCTGTGCAAAGAATCAAGTGGTGTCCGCTCTGAAGCTTGCACCCTGGAGATAAGAGCACTCACATTTATCACCTCCCTGCTGCTATGGACTGGTATCAGGTGTCAGGTCCATACACAGTGGCCCCGCACAATCCTCACAATCACCTTCTAAAGCAGATGTATGAGCCCACGGGGACTCAGAAAACTTAAATGCCTTCCCCAAGGGTGCAAAGTGGGAAAGCAGTAGAGTAGGAATTAGAACCCAGCTCCATGCCAGGCTGGGCCTATGTTCTTTCCAGCATACAAGGTTTCCACTCCTGGGGAGATGCGGGACTGGTTTGCGGAAAAGGAACTAGCTCCCAGCTCATTCTGACAGTGGCCAACAAAATCAACTTGATTTAAAATCTGTCCCTGGTTTCCACATTTGGTGGTAAATTGAATATCAAATGTACACATTATTGAATTTCATGTTCTGAATGTTTAATTCTTCTCCAAGTGTCACATAATTAGCCATTTGTTACATAAATTGTTTTCATTACTTACATAAATTGTTTTCATTAGTGGCTCTAAATGGGTGAGTGACATTAATATGTAATAAACACAAATCATGCTGCAGCAAGGAAAGTCAGTAAGAAAAGAGGCAGCCAGCAGCCTGGGGCTCAGGGCTGGGCTCCTAGTATTAGCCTCAGTCACGCCCCAGGACACACACCTGGGGAACGCCCGGCAGGCACAGGGCCCCTCCTCCTCCTCACAAGAGGGGAGAAGATCTCCTACCGTAGGACATGCATCGCCTCTGCCCCGTAAATGCAGTGGTACTAATAGTTACTGTTTTGCCCATCTTCAAGAACGAAGGAATGTTGTATACATTCTCCCATTTTCATTTAATCTATTTGATTCAACCATGAAGTGAACTGAGTCACAGAGTCACCTAGTAACTTAAGAAACCTGGGAAGTACCTGGCAGAGCCTAGATTCAAATCCATATCTGTCTGATTCCAAAGCCAATACCAGTGCCCTCAGTGTTTCTGTGGCAAATAAAGGGAATGGGTTTATCACTGAGGTTTTCACCCTGAGCAGCTCTGAGGTTTAGATGATACGCGTAACTGCAGAGCCCCCTACTCTGATACTTAGATGACCTGTCTGATGATTTTTGCCACAACTTTCCAAGATCTAACAATACAAGGAAGGCAAATGTTTGAAAACCTTCAATGTATTAAGAGTATTTATTATTAAAACCCTTCCGAGGACCCACGGATGTCCTGTGAGCTGTGGGGACCAGGGAAGCAAAATGTTGTCACTTCCAGGGTGCCTGCAGACCTCACAGCTTCCTCTGTGGGGAACACAATTTAAAAGACAGGGAAACCCTTGCTTCATCAGGGCAGCGTTTGGGTTCAGAGTGAAGCCACCCTCTTCCAGCTTTCAAGACTCACATCCCAGAGAGCAGAACACACATCCCAGGCTTCTGCTCATTCCCTGCAAGATCCCTGCCTTCCCCTCTCCCCTGTCCTCACAGACTTGCCACCATTATCTAGTTGGGACCCTCAGGACCACGTATCCTGCCCTTTGCCCTTTGTTATAAGCCACCACAGAAAGCTGCAGACTTCCAGGTCATCTCCAACCCCAGGAACTGTAATCGCCCTTTCTGACGCAGGATGCAGGCTGGTTCCATGGGCATCCTTCAGGGACATGTGTAGTTTTAGCTAAGGGCCCTGCACTAAGACCAAGGTCTGGCTTAATGTGCCGTGGTTGCCATCTCAAAATTCTTAATGACCTTTAACAAGGGAGCTGCATTTTCGTTTGTAGCTAGTTCTTTTCTGACCCTTAACTCCAACTCCTTCTCAATTCCTAAAACCCACACAGGGTGTCCCCCAGAATGTGTCATTTGCAAACTCTCTTACCCCTGCAACTCTCCCACATCCGTCTATATAGCAGCCTTGCCCTGGAGTAGGCTTCCTGCTTTCCTGCATCTCCCTATGGGGTGGCTGTTTTCTCTCCATGCTCTTTCGCCTAGGGAGTTAATGGGGTTCACTGGATGTTAATGGGGTTCATGTCATCCTGGCTCCCCACTGCACTCGTGGATCATTCTCTCTTCTTGCTTTCTAAAATTCCCAGGTATGAATTTCACATCATCAAGCCTGTGCTAAGTGCCATCTACAGATGCTGGGTTAACACCCCATCCCCATTCCTTAGGCTCCGGTTCTGTTACTCTCTTCAACAGTGCTCGTATGAATTGTTGCTGATTTCAAAATCTTTCCCAGAACTTCTGCAACTCCTGGCCTTTAACCTCCTTGACCTCTTGGCCTCCTCATATTTGTCCTGCAACCCATCTCAAGCACTTGTTCACAAGGTCGTGTCCCTGACTCTGCCATTGCCAACAGCTGCAGTGCCATCATGGCTTAGCGTCTACCGTGAGGCCAGCTCATGTTTTACCAGCTCAACCCTTCTAGTCACCTAACATCGGCAGTGCTTTCACTTACGCTGCTTGAACAGTTTCTTATGTTTTATGTTATGTCATATATTTTATGTTACATTACATTGTTATGTTGATTATATGAAGCACGCCATTGCATTAACCATAACTCTTTGCACATAACCATTTGCAAAGTCTCTACTGTTAGCTGTTCTCTGGATGCTTCTCTGTCTCCTCCACCTGCCTGCATGCAGCCTTTTTTTTTTTTTTTGAGATGGAGTTTCACTCTTGTTGTCCAAGCTGGAGTGCGATGGTGCCATCTCAGCTCACTGCAACCTCTGCCTCCCAGGTTCAGGCGATTCTCCTGCATCAGCCCCCCCAGTAGCTGGGATTACAGGCTCACACCACCATGCTTGGTTAATTCTTTTGTTTTTAGTAGAAATGTGTTTCACCATGTTGGCCAGGATGGTCTTGAACTCCTGACCTCAGGTGACCCACCCGCCTCGGCCTCCAAAAGTGCTGGGATTGCAGGTGTGAGCCACCATACCCGGCACAGCTTCCTTTTTAAACTGCTTCCCTCCATTCTTCTCAAGAGCTGGCTGTCTTCCCTTCCACACTCCTCTCTTGCCTGCTTAGAAAATTACCTACCTCCATGCCTGCTCATACCTGCACCACACAATGAAATGTGCCTCTGGAAAAGCCAGCCTCCTGCTGCCCCCTGTATTGCTGTAGCATGGTGGCCACAGACCTGTGGTGGGTCCACTGCTCTCCTTGGTCGGGTATTCTGAATTCCCTTAGTACGTTTGCTTTCCTTCTCTCCTATGTGATTTTTAAAATATTATTTTTCAAACTGTCTTCTCAGCTGATGGCCATGCTTTCTATTTTAGTGAGAAACTAGTAAGTAGCAAAGAGAGAACTTTCTTAGTCTCTCACCCTAACCTGAGCACAACTTGCCTGCTGTCATTGAGCCTATGCCCTTTTCCCTGCCCTACTCCTGTGACAGGGGGTGGGCACTGCTGGCAGAAAAGACCACCTTCCTTGTGGGGCAGGCACCCGGGCTCTGCTCGCCCTTTGAAGGACATCGCTTCAGCCATCTTCTCCCCCTTCTCCTCCCCCTCCCCCCTCCCTTCTTCCTTTCTTTCCTTCCTCTCCCTTTCCTTCTCTCTCTGTCTTGTCTTTTCTTTCTCTTCCATATCAGTGCTTCCCTCTTCATAGGACCTTCCCCTCAGCACACAGATGTATCCGTTCTCTGACTCCGTTTTCCCTCCCACCACTCCCGTGTGTCTGTCCTTCTCTTGGTAGCAGTGCTCCTGGGCAGCTATCCACATGCATGGTCCGCATCCACTCCCTGAACTCCTTCTTGGACGCCTGAGCTGTGGAAGTCTCGGTTCCTGACGACCTTCACGTTGCCCACTTTTTGCTCATTTCAGGTGACCCTGCCTCCGGCCTCCTCACTTCTGTCTCAGCCCCACTCCCTGTTCCTTCTCAGACTTCTTGGCTACTTCTCATTTCCTTGGACTCTGAAGGTTGAATGGCCCAGAACTCCACCCTAGGAAATGTCTGCCTTTGTAACCTCAGTATCGGAGCTTCTGATTTCGGTGCCACTGACAACTCCCGAATGTATTTCTTCAGCCCAGATATGTTCCCTGAGATCCCACATCACACAGAAACTGCTTGTGGATCTCTCTGCTTGGCTACCTCAGGGCATCTCAAATCAGTTCCACCTGCATCTCAGTAAATAGCTTAATTCTTCCAGCTGCTCATGACAGAAATACTGTAGTCATCTTTTTCCCCCACCTTTTTTGCTTTTACCGCATATTCAATATGGCAGCAAAACCTAGTGAGTCTATCTTCCACGTGGACGTAGACTCCGACTGCCACTGCTCGCCACAATTGCACCACTGAGGTCTAATTTCCTGGATAGCAGCAGTGGCCTCAAAATTGTTTTTCCTGCATTTTCTCATTTTTTTCTTTACTTACTTTACTGTATTTTCAACTTGGCAGGCAGGGGGAATACTTTTTATTTTGTTTGTTTGTTTTTTGAGACAGAGTTTCACTTTGTTGCCCAGGCTGGAGTGCAATGGTGCGATCTTGGCTCACTGCAACCTCCACCTCCCAGTTTCAAATGATTCTCCTGCCTCAGCCTCCCAAGTAGCTGGGATTACAGGCACTCACCACCATGCCTGGCTAATTTTTGTAGTTGTTTTTAGTAGAGATGGGATTTTACCACGTTGGCCAAGCTGGTCATGAACTCCTGACCTCAAGTGATCTGCCTGCCCTGGCCTCCCAAGGTGCTGGGATTACATGTGTGAGCTACCATGCCTGGCCAGGATCCTTTCAAAACATAAATTTTCATATCACTTTTCTGCTCAGAACTCTGATAGCTTTCCATCTCCCTCCAAGTCCAAGCTGACCTTGTCAGAGTTACCTAAAAGATCCTGAAAGGGTGGCTGACCTGCTTCAGGTCCAGACGATGCCAGTGGACTCCATCCTTTCCTGAGCTCCTCCCAGCCTTTGCCCTGCCCTCTCCCTCCTGCTGTGACTTTCTTCCTGCAGGTGTGCCTCCTTGTTTCATTTCGGTTTCTGTTCAGATATGCCTGTCACAGTTTCTATAACTCTTAACATTCCCCGTTTCTTATCCCTGCTTTATTTCTCTTCATTGCACTCATCAGTCACTAAAGTAACAAAGACTTTGTTAATTTATCTTTGTTTCTCCCCTCACTAGAATATGAGCTTTATAAAGGCAGGAATTTGTATCTGTCTTATTTCTTTATTCCTGTACAGGACCTGGTCTATAGTGGCTGTTCAGAGACTGCAGAGCACCACCATGACCCAGAAGGTATATAGGACTTGCACTCAAGGGACTGGGGTTCAAATCACACTCCAGAGCTCAGCTTTGGGTATATTGCTTCGGCTACTCTGTCCCATTGTTTTATCTTACATAAAAAGACTATTATTTCTCAGGGGTCACAACAATTAAGATTATCACTGCTTGTAAACATTGCAGAGGTGCACAATTGCAGTGTTTTCTAACTAAAAGCAAAAAAGGGCCAGTGAGCATGTGAACTCAGTGCCAAATCCATGTGCTAAACTGCATGTGCTTAACTCCTGGAAAGCTGCTTGTGGCCTATTTGTTGTAATTTAAACTCTTTAAAATTGCCAATGAGCTTGACCCCTTGCTTTCCTAGGCTACAGCAACTGGAAGCAGATTGGAAGTGATGAGGAAGTGGGCAAAGGATGTCTGGTGGCCTTGGTGACCAGCAGCTGATGACCCACTGATACCCAGGTGAGAGCAAGGTTCTGATTCTCCTGAGTCATGAGAGCAAAGAAATTGCACATTTTGAGGCCACAAGGTGTCCGCTTTCACTTCGCTGCCTCTCTTATCAGCACTAAAGAAAATCACTGGTGCATGAATATAAGAGCTGGAGCTCATGAAGACCTTAGTCAGGAGAAACAAGATAATATACATCTCAAATGTAAGGCCATTCCATGTGTAAAATGTTTTAGAAAGATTTCCATCCCACATGGTTAATTTTTCTTAAGGCATTGGTTTTTAAAGAGGTCAGCTTGCCAAATTTGGGCATTCCACTGATGGGGACTATATCTAATTTCTTCCAACCTAGGTAGATTCTTTCCTAAATAGTGTATGATCCTTTAAGGCGTTTCCCAACTGAGTTTAGGGAACAGATACAAACAACAAAGCATTCAGCTACAGAGCAATTAAGCACTAGCTTTGTCACAGCTGTCAGGAACATCAGGATAATAGAAGCCAGGACCGCACACGGGCTGGGACAGGTGGAAAGGATTCCAAGAAAGTGCTGCACAATTGCAAGCTCATAGCAGGCAGGGAGCTCACTTAGCCCTCTTTGCATCTCTTCGCGGTGTGAAATGCTTACCCTGCAGAAGGTACGCTGAAAATGCTTATGGACTGACGTCTGTAGGGCTGAGATGGGTGGGAAAATAATACAGCTAATTGTGTGTGTGCGAAAGGGTTTGGTGTGAAACAGCCACTTGATCGAGATGAATGCAAAGCTGTTTTGGGGAACTGTGAGACATCCTTATTGCCGTGTAGGCTGTAGCAGAAGCACTCCAGGATCCACACTGCAATCCACGTGAGCTCCTGAGCTGAAAAGTCTGCAGAGCACCACCATGACCCGGAAGGCATACAGGACTTGGAGTGGAGGGATCAGGGTTCAAAGCACATCCCAGTGCTACGCTCAGGTATATTGCTCGGCTTCTCTGTCCCACCGTTTTATCTTCCATAAGCAGTTATTATTTACTTCTCGGGGTCACAGCAACAAGGCTATCACTGCTTGTAAACATTGCAGAGGTGCGTGAGAGTGTATGTGTACATACACACAGATCTATGTACCACGTGTGATCTTAAGCTGGTGAGTAAAGCATGTAATGACAGTGGCATATTTTGAAATGTTTTTCTAGTGGCAGAAGACAAGGCATGTAGGAGGGAATGAAGAAGAAAAATATACGAAACTCTCATCAGTAGCACTTTGTGTTGCCAAATATTTGGTTATTTTACAGTTCTACCAAAATGTGGAATGTATTTTGGTAGAACTATAAAATATATAAAAAGAAACTCTCATCAATAGCACTTTGTGTTGCCAAATATTTGGTTATTTTACAGTTCTACCAAAATGAACCGTAGAAACAAAGTTCTATTGAAATGACATTTAAATAATTTCTGAAGGTTTATTGCTGCGGAAGAAGATAAAATGTAAAATTACTGACTGAGTAAGAATCTGGCTTGGTCTAGCAATGTGGACTGTGGGATGCATTTCTACCTTTGCCTGGCAACCTGGAGAATTAGGGAGACATAACTAACACACGCTGGCTTTCAGGCTTTCATCCACTGAATGCCTGGGGTCATAACTGGTCCAGAGGTGCCTCTTACCGTGCAGGCCAGTTCACTTCCATAAATGCCACTTTCAGTTCAGAGTCCACTTCTCTTTTCTTACAAAAGATTTCCCAGTATTATTGGCAAAGGCAAGAGCACTGACTCAGATTATTTATTTTTTAATTTTTTTATCATACTTTAAGCTCTGGGATACATGTGCAGAACGTGCAGGTTTGTTACATAGGTACACATGTGCCATGGTGGTTTGCTGCACCCATCAACCCATCATCTACACTAGGTATTTCTCCTAATGCTATCCCTCCTCTAGACCCCCCACCCCCTGACATGCCCTGGTGTGTGATGTTCCCCTCCCTGTGTCCATGTGTTCTCATTGTTCAACTCCCACTTATGAGTGACAACATGTGGTGTTTGGTTTTCTTTTCCTGTGTTAGTTTACTGAGAATGGATGAAGGTTTCCAGCTTCATCCATGTCCCTGCAAAGGACATGAACTCATTCCTTTTTATGGCTGCATAGTATTCCATGGTGTGTATATGCCACATTTTCTTTATCTAATCTATCTTTGATGGCCATTTGGGTTGATTCCAAGCTTTTGCTATTGTGAATAGTGCTACAATAAGCATATATGTATATGTGCCTTTATAGTAGAATGATTTATAATCCTTTGAGTATATACCCAGTAATAGGATTACGGGATCAAACGGTATTTCTAGTTCTAGATCCGTGATGAATTGCCACACTGTCTTCCACAATGCTTGTCTTCCACTAATTTACACTGCCACCATCAGTGTAAAAGCACTCCTGTTTCTTCACTTCCTCTCCAGCATGTGTTGTTTTCTGACTTTTTTTTTTTTTTTTTGATGGAGTCTTGCTTTGTCACCCAAGCTGGAGTGCAGTCGCACAATCTCAGCTCATGGCAACCTCCATCTCCCAGGTTCAAGCAATTCTCTTGCCTCAGCCTCTGGAGTAGCTGGGACTACAGGCACATGCTGCTATGCCCAGCTTACTTTTTGTATTGTTTTTTTCAGTAGAGACAGGGGTTTCATCATGTTGCTCAGGCTGATTTCAAACTTCTGAGCTCAAGCAATCCACCCGCCTCAGCCTTCCAAAGTGCTGTGATTACAGGCGTGGGCCACCATGCCCGGCTGTTTCCTGACTTTTTAATGATCGCCATTCTAACTGGTGTGAGATGGTATCTCATTGTGGTCTTGATTTGCATTTCTCTAGTGACAAGTGATGATGAGCTTGCTTGCTTTCTTTCTTTCTTTCTTTCTTTTTTTTTTTTTTCTGAGACAGAGTCTTGCTCTGTCGCCAGGATGGAGCACAGTGGTGCAGTCTCGGCTCACTGCAACCTGTCTCCCGGGTTCAAGTGATCCTTCCACATCAACCTCCCAAGTAGCTGGTACTACAGGCATGTGCCACCACACCAGGATAATTCTTGTATTTTTGGTAGAGATAGGGTTTCACCATGTTGGCCAGGGTGGTCTCAATCTCTTGACCTCCTGATCCGCCTGCCTTGGCCTCCCAAAGTTCTGGGATTACAGGTATGAGCCCCCATACCCGGCCAATGAGCTTTTATTCATATGTTCATTGGCTGCATAAACATCTTCTTTTGAAAAGTATCTGTTCATATCCTTTGCCCACTTTTTAATGGGGTTGTTTTTTCTTGTAAATTTGTTTCAGTTCCTTGTAGATTCTGGATATTAGCCCTTTGTCAGATGCATAGATTGCAAAAATTTTCTCCCATTCTGTAGGTTGCCTATTCACACTGATGACAGTTTCCTTTGTTGTGCAGAAGCACTTTGGTTTAGATCACACTTGTCAATTTTGGCTTTTGTTGCAAATGCTTTTGGTGTTTTAGTCATGAAGTCTTTGCCCATGCCTATGTCCTGAATGGTATTGCCTGGGTTTTCTTTTAGGGTTTTTATGGTTTTAGGTCTTACATTTAAATCTTTACTCCATCTTGAGTTAAGTTTTGTATAAGGTGTAAGGAAGGGGTCTAGTTTCAGTTTTCTGCATATGGCTAGCCAGTTTTCCCAACACTGTTTATTAAATAGGGAATCCTTTCCCAGTTGATTGTTTTTGTCAGGTTTGTCAAAGATCAGACGGTTGTAGATGTGTGATGTTATTTCTGAGGCCTCTGCTCTGTTCCATTGGTCTCTGTATCTGTTTTGGTACCAGTACCATGCTGTTTTTGTTACTGTAGCCTTGTAGCAGAATTTGAAGTCAGGTAGAGTGATGCCTCTAGCTTTGTTCTTTTTGCTTAGGATTGTTTTGGCTATATGGGCTCTTTTTAGGTTCCATTTGAAATTTAAAGTAGTTTTTTCTAATTCTGTGAAGAAAGTCAATGATAGCTTGATAGGGAGAGCATTGAATCTATAAGTTACTTTGGGCAGTATGGCCATTTTCATGATATTGATTCTTCCTGTACATAAGCACGGAATGTTTTTCCATTTGTTTGTGCCCTCTCTTATGTCCTTGAGTAGTAGTTTGTAGTTTTCCTTGAAGAGGTCCTTCACATCCTTTGTAAGTTGTATTCCTAGATATTTTATTCTCTTAGTAGCAGTTATGAATGGGAGTTCACTCACGATTTGGCTCTCAGTTTGTCTGTTATTGGTGTATAGGAATGCCTGTGATTTTTGCACATGGATTTTGAATCCTGAGACTTTGCTGAAGTTGCTTATTAGCTTAAGGAGTTTTTGGACTGAGATGGTGGAACAATTATGTCATCTGCAAACAAAGGTAATTTGACTTCCTCTCTTCCTATTTGAATATCCTTTATTTCCTTCTCCTGGCTGATTGCCCTGCTCAGAATTTCCAATACTATGTTGAACAGGAGTGGTGAGAAAGGACATCCTTGTCTTGTGCCGGTTTTCAAAGGGAAGGCTTCTAGCTTTTGGCTATTCAGTATGATATTGGCTGTGGGTTTGTAATAAATAGCTCTTATTATTTTGAGATATGTTCCATCAATACATAGTTTATTGAGTGTTTTTAGCATGAATGGGTATTGAATTTTATTGAAGGCCTTTTCTAAACCTCTTGAGATAATTGTGGTTTTGTCATTGGTTCTGTTTATGTGACGGTTTACATTTATTTATTTGCATATGTTGATTAAACCTTGCATCCCAGGGATGAATACAGGTTGATCGTGGTGAATAAGCCTTTTAATGTGCTGTTGGATTGCTTTGCTAGTATTTTATTGAGGATTTTCACATCGATGTTCATCATGGATATTGGCCTGAAATTTCTTTTTTTTTTTTTTTTGTTTTGTCTCTTTCAGGTTTGGGTATCAGGATGATTCTGGTCTCATAAAATGAGTTAGGGAGGAGTACCTCTTTTTCTATTGTTTGGAATAATTTTAGAAGGAATGGTACCATCTCCTCTTTTTGCCTCTGGTAGAACTTGGCTGTGAATCTGTCTAGTCCTGGGCTTTTTTTTGGTGGGTAGGCTGTTAATTACTGCCTCAATTTCAGAACTTGTTATTGGTCTATTCAGGGATTCACCTTCTTCCTGGTTTCGTCTTGTGAGGGTGTATGTGTCCAGGAATTTATCTATTCCTTCTAGATTTTCTAGTTTGTTTTCATAGAAGTGTTTATAGTGTTCTCTGATGGTAGTTTGTATTTCTGTGGGGTCAGTGGTGATATCCCCTTTATCATTTTTTATTGTGTCTACTTTATTCTTTTCTCTTGTCTTCTTTATTAGTCTGGTTAGTTGTCTATGTAGTTTGTTAATCTTTTCAAAAATAAAATACCAGAGCTCTGGATTCATTGATTTTTTTGAGGGGTTTTTCATTTCTCTATCTCCTTTAGTTTTGCTCTGATTTTAGCTATTTCTTGTCTTCTGCTAGCTTTTGAGTTTGTTTGCTCTTGCTTCCCTAGTTCTTTTCATTGTGATGTTAGGGTACTGATTTTAGATCTTTCTTGCTTTCTCCTCGGGGCATTTAGTGCTATAAATTTCCCTCTAAACACTGTTTACGCTGTGTCCCAAAGATTCTGGTACATTGTGTCTTTGTTCTCACTGGTTTCAAAAAGCTTATTTATTTCTGCCTTAATTTCATTATTTACCCCGTAGTCATTCAGGTGCATATTATTCAGTTTCCATGTAGTTGTGCGGTTTTGAGTGAATTTCTCAATCATGAGTTCTAATTTGATTGCACTGTGGTCTGAGAGACTGTTCGTTATGATTTCCATTCTTTTGTATTTGCTGAGGAGTGATTTACTTCCCATGATGTGGTCAATTTTAGAGTGGGTGCGATGTGGTGCTGAGAAGAATGCATATTCTGTTGATTTGAGGTGGAGAGTTCTGTAGATGTCTATTAGGTGCACTTGGTCCAGAGCTGAGTTCAAGTCCTGAATATCCTCATTAATCTTTTGTCTTGTTGATCTGTCTAATTTTGACAGTAAGGTGGTAAAGTCTCCCCCTATTATTGTGTGGGAGTATAAGTCTCTTTGCAGGTCTGTAAGAACATGCTTTACGAAGTTGAGTGCTCCTGTGTTGGGTGCATGTATATTTAGGATAGTTAGCTTTTCTCATTGCATTGATCCCTTTACTATTATGTAATGCCCTTCTTTGTCTCTTTTGAACTTTGTTTGCTTAAAGTCTATTTTACCAGAGACTAGGGTTGTAAACCCTGCTTTTTATTCGCATTCTATTTGCTTGGTAAATCTTCTTCCATCCCTTTATTTTGAAACTTTGTGTGTCTTTGCATGTGAGATGGGTCTCCTGAATACAGCATACTGATGGGTCTTGACTCTTTATCCAATATGCCAGTCTGTGTCTTTCAGTTAGGGTATTTAGCCCATTATCATTTAAGGTTAATATTGTTATGTGTGAATTTGATCTTGTCATTATGATGCTAGCTGGTTATTTTGCCCTTTAGTTGATGTAGTTTCTTCATAGTGTCAACGGCCTTTACGTTTTGGTATGTTATTGCAATGGCTGGTCCTGGCTTTTGCTTTCCACATTTATTGCTTCCCTCAGGAGCTGTTGTAAGTCTTGCCTGGCAGTGACAAAATCCCTCAGCATTTGCTTGTCTGTAAAGGATTTTATTTCTCCTTCACTTTTGAAGCTTGGTTTGGCTGGAATAAAATTCTGGCTTTTCTTTAAGAATGTTAAATATTGGCTCCCACTCTATTCTAGCTTGTATGGTTTCTGCCAAGAGATCCGCTGTGAGTCTGATGGGCTTCCCTTTGTGGGTAACCCAACCTTTCTCTCTGGCTGCCCTTAACATTTTTTCCTTCATTTCAACCTTGGTGAATCTGACAATTATGGGTCTTGGGGTTGCTCTTCTAGAGGAATATCTTTGTAGTGTTATCTGTATTTCTTGAATTTGAATATTGGCCTGTCTCGCTAGGTGGTGGAAGTTCTCCTTGATAACATCCTGAAGTGTGTTTTCTAACTTGGTTCCATTCTCCCTTCCACTTTCAGGTACACCAGTCAAACATAGGTTTGATCTTTTCACATAGTCCCATATTTCTTGGAGGTTTTGTTCATTCCTTTTCATTCTTTTTTCTCTACTCTAGTCTTCATGCTTTATTTCATTATGTTGGTCTTCAATCTCTGATATTTTTCTTCCTCTTGATTGATTCAGCTATTGATACTTGTATATGCTTCACGAAGTTCTTATGCTGTGTTTTTAGCTCCATAAGGTTGTTTATGTTCTTCTCTAAATTGGATATTCTAGTTAGCAGTTTCTCTAATCTTTTATCAAGGCTCTTAGCTTCCTTGCATTGGGTCAGAACATGCTCCTTTAGCTCACAGGAGTTTTCTATTACCCACCTTCTGAAGCCTACTTCTGTCAATTCATCAAACATTCTTCATCCAGTTTTGTTTCCTTAATGGTGAGGAGTTGTGATCCTTTAGCAGAGAAGAGGCATTCTCTAAGGTTTTTTGAATTTTCAGCATTTTTACACTGATTTTTCCTCATCTTCATGGATTTATCTACCTCTGCTCTTTGATGTTGATGACTTTTGGATGGGGTTTTTGCATCAAAAAAAAAAAACATCCTTTTTGTTGATGTTGATGCTATTGCTTTCTGTTTGTTAGTTTTCCTTCTAACAGTCAGGTCCCTCTGCTGCAGGTGTGCTGGGGTTTGCTGGGTGTCCACACAGACCCTGTTTGCCTCGGTATCACCAGCAGAGGCTGCAGAACAGCAAAGATTGCTGTCTGCTCCTTCCTCTGGAAGCTTTGTCCCAGAGGGGCACCTGCCAGGTGCCAGCTGGAGCTCTCCTGTAAGAGCTGTCTGTTGACCCCTTCTGGGAGGTGTCTCCCCATCAGGAGGCATAGGTGTCAGAGACCTACTTGAGGAGGCAGTCTGTCCCTTAGCAGAGCTCAAGTGCTGTGCTGGGAGATCTGCTGCTGTCCTCAGAATCGGCAGGTAGGAATGTCTAAGTCTGCTGAAGCTGTGCCCACAGGCACCCCTTCCCTCAGGTGCTCTGTCCCAGGGAGATGGGGGTTTTACCTATCACACTCTGACTGGGGCTGCTGCCTTTATTTCAGAGATGCCCTGCCCAGAGTGGAGGAATCTAGAAAGGCCGTCTGGCTATGTTGTGGTCGGCTCCACCTAGTCCAGACTTCCTGGAGGCTTTGTTTATACTATGAGGGGAAAACCACCTACTCAAGCCTCAGTAATGGCAGATGCCCCTCCCCCCTCCAATCTGGAATGTCCCAGGTTGGCTGCAGACTGCTGTGCTAGAAGCGAGAATTTCAAGCTAGTGGATCTTAGCTTGTTGGATTCCGTTGGGGTGGGATCTGCTAAGCTAGACCACTTGGCTCCCGAGCATCAGTACCCTTTCCATGGGGGTGAACAGTTCTATCTTGCTGGCATTCCAGGTACCACTGTAGTATGAAAAGAACTCCTGCAGCTATCTTGGTGTCTGCCCAAATGACCACGCGGTTTTGTGCTTGAAACCCAGGGCCCTGGTGATTATCTGGTCTGCAGGTTTCGAAGACCATGGGAAAAGTGTAGTATCTGGGCTGGATAGCACCATTCTTCACTCACGGCTTCCCTTGGCTATGAGAGGGAGTTCCCCAGCCCCTTGTGCTTCCCAGGTGAGGTGATGCCCCACCCTGCTTCGGCTCGCCCTCCATGAGCTGCACCCACTGTCTAACCAGTTCCAATAAGATGAGCCAGGTACCTCATTTGGAAATGAAGAAATCACCTGCTTTCTGCATTGGTTTCGCTGGGAGCTGCAGACGGGTGCTGTTCCTATTCAGCCATCTTGCCTGGGCTGTCCAGATTATTTCTTTACTCAGTCTCTCTCATCTACAGAAGAGCACCACGTGTTTCCACATAGGCAGGGTGCTATTTGTCCTTTGCTCTGTGACAAACATTTGTCATCCTGTTCCTCTGGGGCAAGATTATGAATGTGTATTCACTTCAGACAGGTAGAAGCAGGTAGCCTACTATTTATAGTGTTCCCACAAAACATTAGGGTAAAACATTTGGGCAGAATAAAGTCACTTGTCTTTTAAGAATGGAGCTCCTTAAAATGCAGTTGTTTCATCATCACTTCTCCCTTGCACTTTGTGTTTTCCTGTTTTTACTTTTTTCTCCTTTTCTGCACATGTTCTTTGACATTCCTTGGCTATGGGGTTAGGGATTTCATTGAGGGATAAGTAAATATCTCTTTATTTCCGGTCATATATTACTAAACTTTTAGATTTAGGAAAATGTAGAATGATCAAGTGATGTTTCTTTTGTTTCATTTCTGTTTTTTTTTTTCTGTTTCATTTTTTTTTGTTTCATTTCTGTTTTTTTGTTTCATTTTTCTGTTTCATTTCTACATGACAGAAAACATTCAAATGTATTCTGTTAAACATTTACTTAAACTCTATGAGTAATCACAGAAGGCTCATAGTACTATAAAATTTCTGTTCTCTGTTGTGTTTTCCAGATGTAGTGGGTCTATATGCATTTAATTTAATGCCATAAGCGTTTTGTTTGCTGTGGAAATAGGGGGGAAATTTAAATCCAATTTAAAAGATTGAGTCACTTTCTGCTTGCATATTGTGTTCAAAATGATTCCTTTAATGGGCAGATCCTGCATGGATACCACCATTTGACAGACTCTGGCTGGTGTATGCAGTGTGACCTGCTCTACGAATATAGCCACATCTCTTTTATTTCATTAATTAGTTACATAGACTTGCACGTACACAATTAGTGGAGTCATGTTTTACATGGTGGTTAGATTTTAAAAGTTAGTATAAAAGATATAAACTTTATTTTAGTCAGAAAAGAAAAACAAAAACAAAATCAAACCTTAACATGTCCTTTGATTATTAGAACCTGGATCCTTGTACACAAACAAGCCATGAATTACTTTAAAATATACCTGTTTTATCATGGTAAGAACTTAATATGGAATCTATACTCTTAACAAATTTTTGAGTGTAAAATTCAGTACTATTGTCTACAGGCACAGTGTTGCCCATGGGTCTTCAGAAATTACTCATCTTGCATAACTGAACTTTAAACACATTCATCAGCAACTCCCTGCCATCTCCTCCCTCCAGTTTCCAGTTAGACTATTTTAGATATTTGTGTAAGTGGAATAATACACCATGTTTCTTTCTATGACTGCTTTATTTCATGTAGCATAATGTCCTCAAGGATGATCTATGTTGTCACATATTGCAGGATTTTTTTCAAAGATGAATACTATTCTACTGAATGTATATCACATTTTCTGTATCCATTCATCTGGCAATGAACATTTTAGGTTGTCTTCACATCTTGGCAGTTGTAAATAATGCTGCAGTCAACATGGGAATGCTAATATATCTGAGATCTTTATTTCAATTCTTTTGGAAAAATACACAGAAATGGGACTGTGGGACCATATGGTAGTCTTATTTTTAAAATTTTGAGGAACATCCATACTGTTTTCCATTGCCATGGCACCAGTTTGTGCCGCCACCAACAGTGTGAAAGAGTTCCAGTGTCTCCAGGCTTCGTGAACACTTATCTTTTATTTTGTCGACAGTAGCTATCCTGACATGTATAAGGTGGTATTGCATTGTGGTTTTGATCGCATTCCTCTGATTATTAATGATATTGACCATACCTTCACATGCCTTTTGGGCAATGGTTTGTCTTCTTTGGAGAAATGTCTATGCAAGTTCCTAGTCTCCTTTCAAACAGGTTATTAGTTGTCTTGCTATTGATAGGGAGGAATTCCTTATACATATTGGATAGTAACTAGCTTAGTTTGGTCCTTTTTTAGCTCCTTGAGATGTAAAATTAGGTCGTTTACTTGAGATCTTTCTTCTTTTTAAATGCAGGCATTTGTTGCCATAAAATACCATCTTAGTACTGTTTTTGCTGTGCCCCATAAATTTTGATATGTTTTACTTTCATTTTCATTTGTCTCAAGATATTTTCTAATTTCCCTTTTAATTTATTCTTTGACCCATTTGTTTGTTCAAAACTGTGTTTAACTTTTATGTATTTGTGAAGTTTTCAGTTTTCTTTCTGCTGATGATTTCTAGTTTCATTCCAATGTGGCATGAAAATGAACTGAGGGTGGCTTCTGGTCAACAGCCAGGGACAAACTGAGTCCCTTGGTCCAACAGCCCTAGAGGAACAAAGGCCTTGGAACTGAGCATGCAAGCAGCTCTTTCCCTAATCAAGCATTCAGATAAAACCACAGCCCCATCCAATGCCTCAGTGTAGGATTGTGTAAAAGCATAAAACAGTGGCCCCATTATGCCACTTCTAGACTTCTGAGCCATGAAACCACGAGACTGTCAACATGTGCTGTTTTAGACTGCTATGTTTTGGAGTATTTATCACACAGCAATAGATAACTAACACCAGTGACCTACCTAAGTCAAGTACCTTGAGATCTTATCTAAACTGAAGGTAAATGAAGACGATGAAAGGATGAGAAAAGACTGAATCCATCAATCTAATCTAAGAAATATACTCAACAAATTTAAACATAATTACACACAACAAATGACAAATGGTATCCAGTAAGCTTTTGATATTAACTTTCAGTTTCATCCCAAACAAATAATTTTTAAAAATTAGTTGAAGATAAGAGTCTTTGTTCTGGTCCTTTCTGAATTCCTCCTTTCCATGTTGCTCAGATTCTGCATGGCTACCACCACTACAGGGTTTTCTTAAACCTGTTTCCTGTGTCTGAACCTATTTCTACTTTGAAAGAATAAAGTATCATTTTATATACTGTCTTTGCCACTAGAATTCCTAAGGAGGCCCATTTACTGTAAAGGCTTTGAAATCATATTGTCTGAATAACTGATGTGTTTATAATTATTCCTGAAATGTCCCTTATCAAAAGTTTTATTTGAAATTAAAATCTTAGATGTTGTTTTTCTCTTTTTTGCCCTAGGACATTCTTAAAATGGAGATGTGTTGTCTATTATTTCTACTAAAATATTTTGAAATAAATAGTGATGCTGGCAGTTTTATATCATGCCATCTGTGCAAGATAGAACTTTGTAGAAAACTACTAGCTACAAAACACAAAAGCCTTCAGAGCCTTTGTTATACACTGCCATGGAAATTGAATGCTGCTTTACAGAATTAAACAATATCACATACTCTAATTTTCCTTAAATAACCAAATAGATTAGTTTAAATTATTATCTAACAGCTTTTCGATTGAAGGTGCATTTTAAAACTTTCAAAATGGATCTAATGAAACAATCTTTTGTGTAATTATTCTATTCTGGAAAAGAGTTCTTATTTTGTAAACATGTAATTCACATAATATTTGCTGCAGATCACATTAGAGAGTATGCAACTTTTTTTTTTTTTTTTTTTTTTTTTTTTAACTCAAACGTGAAATAGGAATCTCAGGTCAAAGAGTCACATGCATATGGAGAATAAGATGAATTTAAAAATCCACATGAGAACTTTGGTAAATTATTCAATCACTTTAGTCTTCAGTTGCTTCATCTGTAATCTAGGAATGAATGAATGAATGAACAGCTGTGAGCATGAATAACTGATGAGTACCACATGAATAAATGTCCAAGTTTTTCATTAATATTGTTCTGTTTCTACAATGGTTTTGTGAAACTGAAAACTATTTACATTTTATTGATGATAAAGGTGAATCTCATCTTCCTTTTTTTCTGTGAAGTGGTTAAATAAAAAGAAACATTAAGTAAGTGAAAGCATACCAAGAGATACCAAGAAAAAGACTCTTTACGAATGCCTGGAGAGTAATTATTTTACATCTCATAAGAAATAATTGTTAATTTTAAAATAAATGTTTTTTTTTTTGGCCAAGTCAATTAAAATACCTTTTTTTTTCCTGATTAAATCTTGTTATAATTACATGTTTCTTTAAGCTTCTTCTTCTGAATTGAGCCAAAACCAAGCAGATCTCAATTCTTGTAAACATTTTACTGGTGTACATAAACCATATTATTTGCTGATTTTGGTTTATTTTATTTTTCCTTTACTGACACAACTTCTTTTGGTTTTCTGTCAGAGCCACGGACTATTATTTTCTTGTTTGCTTTTGTTGTTTTTCCTATGTTGACTTTGGTAAAGTTCCCACTCAATGGCTGTTGTATTAAGCCTTCTACTTTGGGAGCATAGTAACTGTTTTGCTGGTTGGGGTGTAGAGTTATAATGTTGATTTATTCCAGAACATGATGTAAGAATACCACTTTAGCATGGCCTTTGACTACCAGGTGTGTCACTGTGCAAATACGTTTTTTAGTTCACTCTTACAGCTTGTTGCAGAAAGATGCTCAAAAGGCACCATCCTTAGATTATAGCCCTTGGGTTTAAGGTTAGGCTATTTGGAAATCTGGTTGATAGTCTCTGGGGCAGGTGGAGGTTTTAAACTACCTACATGTGACTGGGGATTTGAGCACTCATTTTCAGCCATGAGTATCGTGTCAGTAGAACCCTGGGCCATTGGCTATAACTGAAGCCAATGTGGTTCCTTTTGTAAATTTTGATTCCTTTTCATTTTCCCTTTCAGCTTCAATTTGTCTCAAGTAATTTATCATCCTGCTGCCTCCCAAAATTTCAGTGACTTTATTCTTAGGCATAGGTTTATTTAATGCCTTTGGTCCTTCTACAAGGTTGTACTCATAGAATCTAGTAATTGAGCCAGCAGATCGAATTGGCATCTCTTAAATTATAATTCCTACTCATTCCCTCCCTCCCTCCCTCTCACTCTTCCTCCCTCTATTCATTTCCCATTCTCTAAAATGAATAATAAAGTTAAAAGACTTAGTAAGCTCTTGAGAAAAACTATAGTCGCATTGTTAACCACATCAATTTTTAAACCAGCTTGCCTGGGTTCAAAGCCAAGCCCTTCCAATTAATTAACCTTGGGAAAGTTACTTAACCACTCCCTGGTTCCGTTTCTTCACCTGCAAAGTGGGAATGTTAATGATAGCCCTTAATCTCATAGTGTCATTGCTAAGATTAAACATATTAAAATATCTAAAGCCCATAGAGCACTACATAACACATAGAAAGTGCTAGCAGAATGTTTACTATTTTTATCACCAATTTTACAAAAGATTCCAGTAAAGTGTCATTCGCTACATTTTGCAGCTTACTGGATAACGTTTCTAGATCCATCAGAGCAAAAACAGCATGTAAGTGCTCATTGTCAGTTTTGAAAACCGCAGAAAATTCACTTGGCTATTTTTATTTGCTTCAAATTAGAAAGGTATCAATCTGTATTGATTGGAAATCTAATGAATGTTTGAATTGTAAGTGTAGATGTTCATAACTGTATGCTAGAGATAGACAAAGAGTGATCGACATTATTCAGAAACACAGAGTGACTATCAAAACTATCATACATTCCTGGCAGTAACATGGACCAGGGACCACCAACTTTTAATGACCACGATAAAGCCTTTGATACTGCTTTTGCTTTGCTGACTTAAAATCGAAACATGTTTTATTTAATAACAGTTATGCTTTTTACTTGTAAAATGCATGTAAAGAAAGCTAAGAAATATGAAGGGCAATAATATCTGATTCCTTCCCCCCCAAATAAAATTATCTCATGAGCTACATCACCCAATTTAACCCATACACATGTACTTTTGTGGTGTTCTCTAATGTTTTAAGTAAAACCTCTGGTCTTAGCAGCCTGTGTGCAAGGTTCTAGCATAGTATAATTAGCCAAGATAGCATTGGGTTAAGCAGTAGCAGTCTTGAGCTGTCATAACCACTGAGGATAGTTAATGGCAGTTTACAGAAATGTCCATGTTTGTCTCCTCTCTCTCTGCGTGTGTGTGTGTGTGTGTGTGTGTGTGTGTGTGTGTGTGAATATATGTGTTTAGGGAAGAGAAATGGATGAGGGAGTGCTGGGGAATAGTTATAGAGTAGAGAAAGGGAAATCTTTAAAATTTCAGACCCCAGTCGGTCTCATGAGGAATGAGCAGGTAAAAGTCCACCCCATTTATCAGCCTTTGCTAGAATTGCCAGGCAGCTCAGAACACGAAGGGATGAAGACTCGTGGCATGGAGTTCTGAGTGTTTGCGTTAGCAAGTAGAAGCATAGCAGCAAACACAGGGAGGAGCAGTCCCAGAGGATCAATGAATGGTGGTAGGCATATTGCATGCATTGCAAGAGAAAAGCAAATCCTCCTTGGGAATTCTATTGGCAAACACTTAGTACATAAAATGAGACTTTTTTCTTTCTAAAACAGAAATAGGTTCAGACCCAGGAAACAGGTTTAAGAAAACCCCGTAGTGGAGATGGCAGCCACACAGAATCTGAGCAACATGGAAAGGAGGAATTCAGAGAGGATCAGAACACAGATTCTCATACCCAACTAATTTTTAAAAATTCTTTGTTTGGGATAAAATTGAAAGTTAATATCAAAAACTTACTGGACACCTTTTGTCATTTGTTGTGTACAATTATGTTTAAATTTGCTGAGTATATTTGTTAGATTGATGAATTCAGTCATTTTTAATCCTTTCTTTGTCTTCATTTAATCTCAGTTCAGATAAGATCCCAAGGTACTTAGGAAAGTCACTTGCATTAGTTATCTATTGCTGCGTAATAAATTACTCCAAAACACAGTGGCCTAAAACAGCAGGTGTTGACAATCTCATGGTTTCTGTGGCTCAGAAGTCTGGAAGTGGCAAAACGGGGCCTCTGCTTCCTGCTCTTTCACAATACTGCAGTGAGGTGTTGGGTGGGACTGTGGTTTCATCTGAATGCTTGATTACGAAAAGAGCTGCTTACATGCTCAGTTCCAAGGCCTTTGTTCCTCTAGGGCTGTCGGACCACGGGCCTCAGTCTGTCGTTGGCTGTTGACCAGAAGCCACCCTCAGTTTATTTCATGCAGAATTCTCCAACGTGGGAAACTGCCTCATCAAAGCCCAGAAGACAGCACATCAGCCAGCAAGATAGAAGTCACAGTCTTTCGTAACCAAATCAAGGAACAGAGGTTCCCTCAACCCTGGCACATTTTGATGGTGAGAAGTAGTAACCCAGGGGGTATTTTACAAAGTCGTGAGTATCAGGAGGTGTAGATCATGGAGGACATCCTAGGGACTGCCTGCCACCCTGTTTTTCACTTTTGCAGTTAGGGGATTCTATGACAGAGTAGATAAAACTAGGCAAGCTGATTAAATGAAATACAATGCAAAGTGCTAAACACAGATTGGTGTCCTCTAGCAGCTTTAAAATAATAAGAACCCTTTCTTCTTCACTTTGGTAATTCTGATTATGACAGCAGCTACCTTGAAAGAGGCCCACCTCTAACTTGGGCATCAAGACCTGTCTGGCCTGGCCCCTGACTCTCCTTTGCACCCTTCACTTGTGAGCCACTCTGGACATTTCCCAGCTTCTCCATGTGCTGCACACTTCCCCTTCCCTCCCATCAACGCCCCTTCATCGCCTGGCCAATCCTACTCACCTTTTAGCCATCCCTTTAAATTTCACTTGGTCTGGGATGTTTTCTCTAACCTTCCAAACTCTGGGTTTGAGATGTTTTCTTTATGGATTTCCATTGCATTTTGTGCTTGCCCTTATGCTGCAGCTTCTGTTGCTATTCCTACTTCTGTGATTACTGCTGCTGAAGCCTCTATACTGCTACAACCATTACTACTATTCCTAGTACTATGTTGCTGCCGCTGCTAGCAGCTCCTACTCCTAGTAGTACTTCTATTATGACTGCTGCTATTGTAGCTGATTCTACAGCTTCTACTACTATGGATGCTTTTGCTGCAACTATCGTCTTGCTGCTGTTACTATTATTACTACCATCTAATATTTAATGGGCACTAAATAACAGGTGGTATTTTAGTGTTTCTACATTAGCTTATTTAATCTTCTTTTCAAGTTGAAGAGGTAGTTATTGTCTTCTTTTTAGAAATGAATAAAGATGGCACAGATAATATTATTATGTTATTTTTAGAGATGAAGAAAGGAGGCACAAAAAGTTAAAAGTTATCCCAGAGCTAAAAAAAAAAAAAAAAAAAAAAAAAGGTGATCTCATAGAAGTAGAAAGAACAGAGGAAACTGTAGAGTGGGAAGGGAAGTTGGCAGGGTGGAAAAGGGAAAGATTTGTTAAAGGTTACACAATCACAGCCTGATAGCAGGACAAGTCTTAGTGTTCCATAGCACTGCAGGATGACCACAGTTAACAATAATACACAGTTTCAACGGCTAGAAGGAAGATACTGACCATTCCCAACATGTTCAGTGATGATGATGGATATGCTAATTATCCTGATCTGATCACTATACATTATATATATCAAAATATCACTATGTACTTCATGAATATATACAATCATAATATTTGTCTATTTCTAAAAACAAAAAAATTGTCCTTGCCATATAGCTAGTGTTTGTTTGCCTCTTATAAGCTTTTTCTAGATTGCAAGTTTCAGGAGCTCAACTACCTTATATAAATTTTTTGTTTTGGTAGATTCAAAATTGAACACAGTGATCAATACAGAGCACAGTTGGGGATTATTGCCAAATAACCTAGAACAAAATATTATGATATTTTGTGTGAAGATTTTAATTGCTGAATGGCTTAGTTTTCTCATTTTATAAGGCAGTAATAACACCATCTATGCAGGATTGCATCAACTGGTAAGTGAATGACTGTGTTCTGATACATAGTAAATGCACAGTGAATGCTGCAATAATTGTAATGCAAAGTGGAGAACTGAGCTATGGCCGTAAGTTCTGCAACTTAGAGAGGGATATCTAGAAGTTTCTAAGAGTAATAGCATTGCTTAGCATGTAGATATTATTTTTTTTCTTAGATGCAATTAAAAATTAGACTGATGTGGGCCGGGCGCAGTGGCTCATGCCTGTAGTCCCAGCACTTTGGAACTTCTAGCACATGTCTGGAAGTTCCTAAGAGTAATAACATTGCTTAGCACATAGATATTATTTTTTTCCTTAGATGCAATTAAAAATTAGACTGATGTGTGCCGAGCACAGTGGCTCGTGCCTATAATCCCAGCACTTTCATCCTAAGGTGGACGGATCACTTTAGGCTGAGAGTTCAAGACCAGCCTGGTCAACATAGTGAAACTCCGTCTCTACTAAAAATACAGAAATTAGCTGTGTGTGGTGGCACCTGCCTGTAATCCCAGCTACTCGGGAGGCTGAGGCAGGATAATTGCTTGAACTCGAGAGGTGGAGGTTGCAGCGAGCTGAGGTCACACCGCTGTATTCCAGACTGGAAATAGAGTGAGACTGCGTCTCAAAAACAAAAAAAAAATGAGACTGATGATGTGAAAAAAGTCTCAAATGATACATAGCCTAGTTGGCCATGCTGTTAAATATTGCTGTATTTCTAAGTTGGAGAAAAGGAGGTTTTAGTAGTGTGGGCTGTGGTAGAAATTGCAGAGCTATTGTGTGTAATGAAATGCTGTGTGTGGGTGTGGCGGTGGTGAGGTATTGGTCTTTATCCCAGGCTCTTCGCCTACTAGCTTAAGAGAGTCCTGGCAGCCTTCCATGGATTATCAGTGTTTCATTTACCTTCTATGGTTAACTAGAGTTTTGTCTTGAATTCACAAGTAGTGCTTGGTTGTGCTAGGTGTCTTTCCTCCTCATTAAATGTTGCTTATCTTGAACAAGTAATATTAGGTCACCAGGAAATGTTTCTGGCTCTCAACTTGTGTTTCTGGCTTCAAAATGTCCTAAGTGTCCCAAAATTCAAGCTATGGGGAGTTGAAGCATGCTGCTATGCAGGTGCCCTTTAGACTTTAATCATCTGTCTGATCCTGTATATGATGCTTTCCTTTGCCTACCTTGGAGACAATGTGAAGTTGAACATTGTCAAATGCTACTTTGAAAACGCAGTGTTACTATTCTTTGCAGTGATAATGACTTCAGAAGTTCCTCCAGGTTATCTCGGCATGGCCTCTCCTGCCCAGTCATCTTCAACTTTGCTTTGTCAGGGGTTCTTCTCACTGTGTCTTTCACAGACTTTGCTAAGTTCGTTTGGTGGCTATTGTTACACTTGCTGGCCTAGAGACCTTTGGTTTATTGTTTTGATGTTTTAAAAATAACGGGGTCATGTTTTCCTCCTCCTAATCCCTCATGAATCTAACTTTTCAAAATGTCATCAAGGGAGCCAGTGATTAACTTTTCCCTTCTCTAACATTCCGATGCATATTATCTAATTTTTAAAAATGTCTAATATCCACATGTTGTATCATGGCACATATGTTGTTTTCTGGCTCTACTGTTCACTTCCAAAAATGGGTAATAGTCCTTCGAGTTTAACGAGAGGCCAGTGACTCTGAGGGGACCATGCAGCTGGCCCTTCCCTACTGCGGTTACATCACTTTGGTGCTTCTGGAGGCTTCTTTCTGCTCTTGTTCCTGCTCACAAGTTGCATTTAAAATTGTGAATAGAAGTGGGAGAACTTCAACTCTTTTCTCATATTGGGCTATCTATTAAATAATAGACTGAACCCACAATAAAGATGCAAAAATTCTGAATGTTACGTTATTTAATGAAATCCTTTAAAGTGTGTTGATGCTACATACAATCTCAACACATGCAACTGTGCATTGAGGCATTTTTACAAAACAGGCTAACGTTGAGACCTGAATTAATTGCACACTTAGCTATATTCGTTTCACCCTTCTTTATACTATTTGGCGTGTGATCAGTTTTCATCTAACGTGATCATTGATATGGTTTGATTAAGGTCTATCATATTGCTACTTACACTTTTCTATAGGAGGATCTCATCTAGTTTTTGTTCTCCAAATTGTTTTTTCCTCACGACCTTTTGGATGAACCAAATATGTTTTTCATTCTGTTTAAATATATTTTATTTTATTTTTGTACTTTTTTTAGTGTGTGTTTCATGTATTACACTATACATACAGTCTACTTAGATTTTATGTTAAACTATTTAAATTAAAAATGTTCATTTTTATTAAGTTTATATCTAAGTATTTTATTATTTTGAGTCTACATTAATATTTAAACATTTTATTTTTTTATCTTGCTGGAATGAGAAATACAATTTCATTTTGTGTATGACCTCATATTTGAAGATATTTTAAGTTTTTCTACATAGACAGTTACAATAGCGGTAAATAGAGAAAAAGAAGCCAGTTTAGTGACTTGATATATTCTCTAATGAAGACTATAGTTCTTCAGACTGAATAGATCAGGCCATACTTTAGTGGTCATTGCTAAGGTCACACAGCCATCACCTGAATGTCACCTGACAGAGGCTTCTGGTTTTGCCAGAATTCCAATCCATGTTCTGTATGGATATTTTTAGTGATGGCATAACTAAGCGAGCTGGGAATATGAGGCCACTGTGTCTCTCTTGAAGATTGACTTTTGTTGTGAGCCTCAGTGATGGCCTAGATACTTCTAGAGCCTATCTGAACGAATGGTGTACACAAACAGCTTTGCTGAGAGGAGGGAACTTCTCCCTCATGTCCTCTGGCATCTCTTCAGTCAACCAGCACTCTAAGAAAGGTTCATCACATGTTCTTCCTTTACTGAGCCCATTCACCTATATGTTGCAAGCTGTCATGTCAAATGGTTACTATCAGGTCACGGATATCAGTGACCCTATGTTCTGGTAGTTGAGAGGAGCTTTGCTTTAGGCTAAACAGAGCAAACGTCTGCTTGCTGCAACCTCTTCTCCTTGTGAGCAGATTTCATAAAGTCATCTGGGAAAGACATGGTCTGACAAAAAAGCTTGACCTCCATGGACCACGGCCAGAAAAATGTTGAATATCTTCAGTGACATGGAGTGATTTTTGAAATGTTTAACATTAATTCCTTTTAAATACCATACTGAGTAGGAAAAAAAAAATTTAAGTTTTTCTACATAGACAATCACAATAGCAGTAAATAAAGACTGCTGGGCTTCTCTCTTTCTATACGCTACTCCCTTTTCTTGATTTATTGCACTGGTCAGGCATGGCCAATACAGCTTTTGTGTTGATATTGTGTGTATATATGTTTATATGTGTGTGTGTATATATAATCTGTACAAACATTATTAACCCCAAACACTGTTATAAGTATTGCTTTAAATAGTACTATGTCTTCTAAATAAATTATGGAAAAAAGAAAGCTATTTGCAATCTTTCCAATTCTGATATTCTTTATTCCTTTATGCAGATCCCTCTCCTCTCCCCTCCTCTCTTCTCCCCTCCCCTCCTCTCCTCTCTTCTTTTCTGATGGAGTTTCACTCTTGTTGCCCAGGCTGGAATGCAATGACGCCATCTCAGCTTACCACGACCTCCACCTCCCAGGTTCAAGCAATTCTCCTGCCTCAGCCTCCCAAGTAGCTGGGATTACAGGCACCTGCCACCATGCCCGGCTAATTTTTGTATTTTTAGTAGAGACAGGGTTTTTTCATGTTGGCCAGGCTGATGTTGAACTCTCAACCTCAGGTGATCTGTCCACCTCAGCCTCTCAAAGTGCTGGGATGACAGGTGTGAGCCACCATGTTTATCCCTGATGTTATTTCTTTTAGGCGAGAAGAACTTCTTTTTAGCAGTTTTTTGACTTCAGGTTTATTGGTGAACAATCTCAGTTTTAAAAAATCCGATATCTTTTTCAACCTCATTTTCCAGGATATTTTTCATTAGCTATAGATTTATTTTAGCCCTTAAAACTGTGTTTCATTGTCTTCTGCCTTACATCATTTATAATGAGAAGTCATATGATACTCCTCTCATTTCCTTCTCTAAATGAGAAGTGTTGTTTCTCTGTAGGTACACATAAGATTTTCTTTTTAACTTTGGCTTTAGCAAATTTATAGTTTAGCAATAATTATCATGGGCCCTGTTGTGGTTTTCTTCTTGTTTCACTTAGGTTTCAGTGAGTTTTTGGACTCATTAGGTTATGCTTACCACTATATTGGGAGTTTTCTTCCAGCCGTTGTTTCTGTAAATATTTTATTTTCTTACCCATGATATCCGTCTTCTCTTTCTTGGGTGGCAGTAGCACATATGTTAGGCTGCTTGACATTTTCCCACAGTTTCCTAAGACTATGATTGCTTTTTTGTTGTGTTAATATAGCCTTGATTCTCTCTCCTTTAAAATGAATTCCTGTTGTTCAATCTTCAAGTTTATTTGTTTTTTCTGTCACTGTCTGTTGTTAAGCCCACCCATTAAAAATATCATATCAGATATTGTGCTTTTCACTTTAGAGTTTCCATTTTTCCTCTTTCATTCATTCTGTATATTTTCCTAGAAATTCTTAGACATATTTATAATACTTGCTCTACAGACTTTGCTCATTTCAACATCTGCAACCTTTTGGGTTTAATCTCTATTGACTTATTTTGCTTGATTTTTGGACCCATTTTCTTGTTTCTTCCTATGCCTGGTGATTTTGGATTGTAATTTGAACACGCATGATACATGATGAAGACTCTGAGTTTTTGTTCCCTTGAAGTGTGCTGAGCTTGTTTTAGGAGGCAGTGGGCTCCTCTGAACGCAGACTCCACCCTGTGTCTCCTCTGCAGATGTCAGTAGCCGAAATTGACTCTCAGTTCTTTAGTTGCTTGCTGCTTCATTTTTTGTTGGGCCCCATGGGGCATCTCCCACTGCACCTGTGTATTTAGCAGTCCACCAGTAAGTTGGGCAGAATTTGTGTGCATGTTTTAGTGCATCCTCTTCTGGGATCCCTCTCCTTCAGGATCTTACCCTAACTTTCTATATGCTCTGTCCAGAGCCACATGTGGATGGGAGAATGCTCTTTAGCAAAAAGCTGCAAACTCATGAACCTTTCCATTGCTTTCCTGTGTTTCAGGCATGGAATACTATCCTTTAGATGCTGTCTTTGGATGTCTTGAAAAAAAAAATCCTCCAGTTATTATTGCCTTTTAAATATCTTGTCTAGGTTTGATGGTTCTCTCTGAAGCCAACCCACTCGCCATGACTACTTGCAGCTGGGCTCTTCTGAAATATTGTGAAGATTAAGTTCTTCATATTCCACTATTTTAAAGGTATGAAGTCCAGCATCATCATAAAATTGTCATCATTTAAACTTGAGGAGGAAATTGTGCAATGTGTCTATGCTTAATATACAAATGAGCTGCAGCAGTAATAATATTCTGCACGACTCACTGCTGTAGGCTGAGTAGTGGACCTGCAAAGATGCCCACATCTAAATCCCAGAATCCATGAATATGTTATCTTACTTACATGGTAAAAGGGCCTTTTCAGATAGGTCTCAGTTTAAGATCTTGAGATAAGGGATGTTTCTGGACTTTCTAGAGGGGACCAATGTAATCACAAGGGTCCTTCTAAGAGGATACAGAAGGTCATGTGGGGAGAAGGCTAGGTTACAGTAGAAGCAAAAAAGGCTGAGTCAGAAAGAAAAGGTGTTCCTTCTGGCTTTGGTGATGGAAAAAGGAACCTTAAGCCAGGCAGTGCGGGCAGCCTCTGAAAGCTGGAAAAGGCACAGAAGTGAATTCCTTCCTGGAGCCTCTGAAAAGAATGCAGCTGTGCTGATACTTTGCTTTTAGTGTAGGAAACCTACTTCAGACTTCTGATCTTTCAAACTGTAAGATAATACATTTGTGTTGTTTGAAGCCACTAAGTTTTTGGTTATGGAAGTGATAGAAAACTGATACAGTCACTAAAATTATTTTAACAGTGGCATTTCATAACCTTCATTTCTAAAAAAGGCACATAATAGATCTAATCATTTATCCATATCCCTAAAGCAACTTATGAGTTATGGATTTTTTATTTCTATTTTTTTATATTCACATCAGTTTCTTACTAAAGATTATCCCATTGTGAATGTAGGTTTAACATTCTGGAGTGATCGCAGGTGAGATCAGCTGTCTTGAAAAGCTTTACTGGAGGGCAGAGGAAGCTTCCTTAGATGTTACCTTTGGCTTTCTTGGAAAACCCTCTGAGCACTTGCCTGCCTGCTCCAGAGTTGCTGGCAGTACATTTTCAATTTTCTCTTATAACTCAGACTTATTTGACGATGTAAGTGGCAGCTTATACGTCACTTAATATTTGTATCTTAGGTTGTTTCTCCTTCTATTTCCCTTTATACTATAAAGTGTTTATAACAAAGCCAGCATTTTAATTTTATTTTTAGTGCCTAACTGGCAGAGAGAACAATTTGCCCCCCATAAGGTTCCTGTGTGCAGGTGGCATCGTGTGGCTCTCCCGCTGCTGCGATGTGAGAGCACAGAACATGTCCCCTCCAGGCCACGGTGGGGTGTCTGTGCACCTGGCCCACGTGTGGTGGCTTAGAGTGGCCATGTTAGCAATGGAGGGAGCTTGGATTCCTCATGATTTTTGGAGCAGAGCCTGTGAGGAACGTCTCTACCAGACTTGATATAGCAAGAGAAAACTTTAATTTTGTTATTCATTTTGACATTTTGAGACTGGTAGAACAGCTGGTTTATCTTTCTCACTGATAAATTTATCAATAGGAATATGCAATCATCAGATTAGATCAGAAAGACCAGTTTTTGAGAATTGCTGCAAGAGCTTAGTCCTGAATGGAGGAGCATCTCCTGTGTGCTAGGCACTCTAGCATGCACCCTTTAAGTCCCCATGCCATTCCTATGTTTGCATAGGAGTCCAAGCCTCAGTAAGAGCAAGGAATTTACCCAAAGCTAACAACCAGAAATGGGTGGAATTGGGATGGAATCTAAAGCAGTGATTTTTCCCCTAAAACACACTCCCCTTAAAGGTCCAAAACCGTGGACTACTGTCATAATTCAGTTCAAACTCCTCTTTTGACAGAGGGCTATGGAAAGTAATAGGAAGCAACGTTAACTTCGTGATTTTTTAAAAAAAATTTTGTGCACTAGTGCAGTTAATGGGTGGGCATTTGACAAAGTTTGGAGACATTTTTGCTTGTCAAAAATGGGAGGCATTCCTGGCATCTAGGGGGTAGAGGCCAGGGATGCTCTGATCCCTACAGTGCACAGGATGGCCCCTGTGACAGGGAAGTCCCATGTCTCCATATCTACCCTCAAATGTCAACAGTACTCAGATCGAGAAATTCTGCTAAGGGTCATTCAGTCACTGCATGGAAGAGACAGAATTCAAATCCATGGTGTTACTACTGTGTAATGTGCCTCTCCAAAGAGGCTAATTATCACTGACCAAGAAACTCGGGCTCCCTGTTTTAACTGATTAGTTGGGAACTCAAGAGATACATGATGGAATAATTTAAATACTTTGATCTTTATGAGGCTGTGAGCTCTTAGAGTACAAGAAGGAAAGCCATTTCTTACTGGCTTTTCCATATTTAGGAACTGGCACATTACACGGTATGTTCCTACTGACAATTTATTAAATTAATGCATGAGTCATAAAGCAATTATTTGGTGCACCCAAAGTTGATACTTTTACAAAGTTGATGCTTTTACAAAGTTGATGCTTAGCCACGTTTTAACTAACTTGAGAAAAATATTTGATCAAGTATATATTTTTTGCTGATTGACATGAAAGAGACTGTGAAGCTCCCCTCAGTCCTCCCAGGGATGCCCCATGCCTTTAAATGAATTTTACTGTTGGTCTTTGAGTGGAGGAGGCCCTATTTCCTCTTAAAATTGTGAGATGCATTTCCTTTCATGCTGTGCATTTACAGCTGCTGCCTCCTAATTTCTTCTGAGTCTTGTAATTCTTGGCAGCTGTTGTCAAAGAATATTCATGTCTCTTCTATTTTTCTAAAAAAAAAAAAAAAAAGAAAAAAAAAGGGGGTTCTCTGTGCATTGGTCTTTTGGATCATCTTCCCTGCTGCTCCCAGCAAGGTCTAAGTTGCTACTCTGTATTTGCTTCCTTTAGTAAAAACAGTCTCTTGTGCAGAGGTGCTTCCTTAATTAGCATTTTTGTGTTGGGGCTTGGGAAGCCAGTTCTTCCCACTCAGCCCCAATTCACTGGTGTCCCCATCTGATCTGTGGATGACAAGAGGCAGAGACTGCTCATCCAACTCCTTTCTTGTCAAGAAAACTTCACTCCACTGTAGTTGGATTTTACCCTTAACTCAGAGCCATTGGAGTTCATGGCCCTCTGAAAAATGGATTTCACAGCCCAGGAGCCCACACATGTCATCTGAGCTGCATCCAACGTATTTCAGCCCATTAGAGAAATACATGACTTTGTGGAAAGGAGAAAACTATTATATGTAAGAGCTTTCCCACCTCCATAAAGAAGATTCCTGATTAGAAAAAACACCCTCAAGAGTGCTGAGCTGTACACGGATCTGATATGGCCAACCGGGCCGTGAGTCACCACGGTGATTTCCACGGTGAGTCACCACGGTGTCGGCCTTTGAGCTGGCTCACCTGTTGATAGCCATTTCTGTGTTAACTCTAATGATAACAGGTGAAGCTGACTCATTAAAAGATGAAATTTGTAGATTCTCATGATTTTCTCCAGAATCAACTTCTTTGTCCTTTACGTCATTGTTTCCTAAAAAGCCTCTGTTCATATGAGAGAAACTGTCACATGTACCATTAACAATAACATGCCACATTCCCAGAGGTGCAATGGAAACAGTGATTGATTTAGTAAACCTGTATTGAGAGCTTAGGCAGTCTAGAAGAAACAGTAAGATTGTTTTGGATAAAAGGAGTTGGAAGGCAAGATAGGGGAAAATGAAATGTTTGCTGAAATCTTGGACATATGAAAGAGGAAGTTAGTATAAGGAAAAATTTAAAAAATAACACTTGGCATATAACAAAAATAAGATAGAGACAGAGCAGAATTGAAAATATGGAAGAAATTACTGAAAGTGACTTGAGAAAAATTCTCAAGCTGTGTTTTCGTAGGCAGAAG